>MU742301.1:10767-62308 GCA_026770625.1 Nicotiana glauca
ATTAATTTAGTTTTACGACCGGATATTATGCTTTTAAAGGAGCAAGTATTTTCTCCTCATTAATGCTGAACTAAAAATTAGCTCTAACGAGGGGAGAAAAAATTAATCGTGATTAGTAGTACATTTATAACGATTCGATTCATGTCCTTTCGTTAAGAAATGATCGCTAAAGATCAAATTTCTTGTAGTGTTACGTAACCACTTAAGTGGATTCATATACTTAGAGTTCATGCAAAGGTATATATATGCACACTTTCACAATATTTCTCGTGAAAGGACATGTCGATAAGGTTGTCAACATATTCTTTTCTGCAGTGTAACACTGTCAATATGGCATGCCAACTAAGCATCCACGTAGATTATACACACTTTCACGTGCCATGCACTCGTTTCCACAGGCTAATTAAGATTTGTCCATTTGGGTCATTTGCCTACACACCGAGCTGCAATTTGTATGTGGCGAAGAGACTATGTTATGAAAGTTAAGCCAGTAAATATGCTGCTGATGATTTTTTTATTTTGTATGTACTTTTTAATGGATTTTGATAAAGGCCTAAAGGGTAGTCCGGTGCATTAAATATCTCAGGTTTACGCCAGGACTTATAGAGGTGTAATGTATGCAACCTAATCTGACACAAGCATCTGAGTCCAGTCTTAACCCTTGACCTATAAGTTACATATAGGGGTGGCAAACAAGTAGGTCAGGTCGTATATGGGAGAGTCAAAACGGGTAATACAAAAAACGGAAAACCGACCAAACACATATTTAATACGAATAAAAAAATTGATTAACCAACGGATAATATAGAGAACCATATTATCCATGGCTTCTTGAGTATGATTAGTTTTGGGAGAATTGAGGCTTTACAAATGCGAAATTTAAACCCATTAGTTATCTATTTTCTAAGTGGATAATATGGTTCTTATTCGTATTTGACCCGTTTTTTCAAAAGTTCATTATCCAACACATTTTTAATGGATAATATGAGTGGATAACTGTTTTCTTTTAACCATTTTACCACAACTAGTTATATGTATATAACTTTATCGTTTCTCCAAGGCTCCTTTCTTTTAATGGATTTAATGGTTTACTAAAATCCAACTACAACAAAACTCATTGATGCATAGAGAGAGAATTCTATTTGCACCATTTTAGAGAATAACAGAATTCATTGATGTATGACATGTAAAGTGAAAAGTAGCTTAAATGCTACCAAGCTTATGGCTTTGCACATTATTCAGGTGATTAACACACTTCCTAACGTGCCAACATCCGTCAAAATGAGTCCAGACTTAGCTTGACTCTCACCTTTATATAAACAAATGGTTTCTTCACCAATCATACACACCACAAAAATCATTCTTAAAATCCTATAAGAGACACAAGACCCAATATCTCATCAATTATTCTATAGTCCAACTAAGAAGAATTAAAGATACGATGTCTAGCATTTTCAAGTATATTGAGTTCGAGAACAGAAGATCGTCGTTTACAGATGGAGATGATGATGGAGATGACGGGTATGATTATGCTCCAGCAGCATGCTTAGAAGGAGGTGGTGACAACGATGATGGAGACTATGACTTTGCTCCAGCTGCATGAATTTCTTAATAGTGGCAGATATACAATAGGCGCAGCGTGTTTGGTCAAACTCACTGCGACTAATTCAGAACGTACAGAAGTCTTAGGCAGGAATGAGGAAGAAGAATGGTTTTTTTTTAAAGGTAGGAATATGTAGGTTTATATATTAGTTGACACTTTTTGAGGCTTAGGTCTACATCAAGGTGTTTGGATTCTGAGATTACTAGCTTATTATATCACTTACTTGATGATTTGATCGTATTCATATATATTTCATACATTGGTCACGTTATTATAGTAATCAGCTAACTATACAAACTGCTTTTTGTCTTTTCATATACATCGCTATAATTGTTAACTGTGTCAAGACTTTTTATAGAACGTACAGATGTTTTTAATATGGAAATTTTCGCAAAAGTCATATTATGAAACCAGCATTAAGAAAGTATAAAACTTTTGAAAGAGTGACGCTAAACTTTATAGATTGACGCTAAACTTTTGAAAAATTGAGGGGTGTTACATAGTTTTCTTTTTGTAGAGAAATTGAAAACGACTATAAGAGGTAATTAATTCTTTTTTATTTTATTTTATTTAACTCAGGTGACTTGAATTGTCCTTCGTAAAAGACCGTATTAAGACAGTATAAAACTTTTTAAAAAGTGAAGCTAAAGACAGTATCAAGAATGGAAGATTCTAAATTCAATTTCTTACAGGCTCAAGCCCATGACATGTATTGTCCGTTTTGAGACTAGACCCACATAGATTTGTCTATACCATATCGAATTCCAAAAGCATGCATACCATATGAACTTGTGTCATGCATTATAAATATTTTCACTTTTCTCTCTTGCTCCGACGTGAGATTTGCTTAAGGTGACATGTGTACCCTATCTTTAAAAGCGTGCCAACTTAGAAGCATGTCAGTCATGCTTCACCCGTCCTCATCAGCTCGCCCTCCGTCATGGGAATCACAGATACGTGCTAAATTTGGACACTAAATTTGGATATTGGTTAATAGATATGATGGTTAACTAGCAACTTAAAAATATTATCCTCATAGTTAACTATTGAATTATATAATTTAATGAATGATTTTTTTTGGTTCACTAGACTGTTTAACCTAAAAAAATAGTTTTCAAGGTCAAAGTAATAATTTTATATGACGGGCCACAACCAATCGATTCAATCCGAAAGATATAAATTTTCGTTAATGCAACGTGATAGAAAAGTGGAAAATAAATTAATGACAGATTATATAATAAAAATAAAGCAAAGAAGAAAGAATTCTTATTGAATGATCCTTGATAGGATAATGAACCGAACAAAGCTTGAAAGGCCGAACTATGGCTAACTTGGGAGCAGTATGCTATAAATTATAATGTATAGAATTGTAGAGAAGAAAATTAGGTTCCGAGATGGTGGTAAGAGTATGTCTATTTATAGGGCTAAATCTAAGTAACTATTCTTCTTGAATTATGGGTCCATTATGAGCATTTACTCAATCCATATGTTACTTTTGGAAGACTTGTATGAGCTTTGTAAATGCTGAAATTCCGTAACTGATCAGTTAATTTCATAACTGATGAGTTCATTCCGTAATTAATGAGTCAATCCCGTGCCCGTTGAGTCAATCCCATACCTGTTGAGTCAATCGCGTGCCTGTTGAGTCAATATTGTAATTGATTGCCTAGTTCTGACCGTTATAATTATTTATTGCATTTATTGTACGTTACATAATTGATTTGTAACTAATGGTGTAATGATGGTAAATCTCATATAATCCTGGATTAATTGATTTCTTTCTCATTTGTAATTATGACTTTATGAGATATTCTCTCGCACCTGATCCGGGTTATTTTATGATGATCAGTTCTGAGGCTAACAAGCACAGTACGAGTATGTTCGGTCTCGGGAGTATTTCACGTATCATCCGGGCTGAAGATATTTTACTACTCCCTCCGTTTCATATTAAATGAGGTACATTCCTTTTTAGTCTGTTCCAAAAGAAATGATACTGTAGGCATTTAAATTTTATTAGAATTAAATCCATAAAATAATTTGGACTATATTTTAAATTCAAGATATATTAGTTCAAATAAATTTATTGGGCTACTATAATTGAATTAATTATATAAGTCCAATATATATGGATTAAATAAATAAGTCTCAATCTATTGGGCTAGTCCATTTAATTTGACTAAAGTGAAGAGCCCACTTCATTAAGCCCATGATGACATCTTCCTAGAGGCCTAGTTTTGTGCCACGTGTCAAATGACGTGGCACGCCAAGTCAAATAGAAGAGCCAAAAGGATCATGCCACATGTCAAAATGACAAGGCATGCCCAGTCACACTGAAAGGCCAATAAAATCGTGCCACGTGTACACGTGACATGTTCTGGTCAATCAAATACTGTCATATCACACTACAATTTAATTGGTCGGAAAGAGTTTATTCTTATCATGACTCCTCCTTTCCACAACTATAAATAGGGGTCTTCATGACTCAGAAAAGACACCAGAAGTTATAACAAGAAGCAAGAAAGAGCTCGTGGATCAAACACTGCAAATTCCTCCACAAGTTTCAAGCTTCAAGCAATCAAGTTCAAGCTTCAAGCTTCAAGTTCAAGTTCAAGAAATCAAGTTCAAGCTCAATAATGAAGAACTAATCAAAGTCAAGCTCAAGCAATCAAGCTAAAGCTCAAGAACAAGATCATCGTTTGCGGAAACAACTACATATTCAAGATCAAGCTCAAAGGCCCTTGAATTTATTTACTATTGAAAAGAAGAATCAGATGATTCACAAATATTGTACCCTCAAATATTCGAAATAAAATACTATGAATGTTGCGATAATTTTCGGTCTTGATTTTATTTTCTCGACATAAATTTATTGTCTACAAATTCTGGTAGTTCAAATAAATTTGATGGATTTAATTCTAATAAAATTTATATGCCTACAGACATATTTCTAAATTTGGAAATAATTCAACTTTAAACTCTTCATTTTATCCTTTTTGCCCTTAATGGGAAGCGTTTATAGCAACACAAATGGCATAGCACCACAAAACTTTTACCCCTTAATCTTTTAAGACCACAAGTTTCAAAAGTCTTCTTCTTTTTTCTTAAAATCCGTGCCGAGTCAAACAACCTCAAATAATAAGAAACGGAAGGAGTATTAAATTAAAGATAGTTTTACTATTGTTTCAAGATGTGGTTGGAGGCACATATTGTTGCTATTTCTGGATGCAGTTGAAGATACTTCTTTTGCTGCTATGATGTTATTAGACATACCTTTGTTGTTGTTGTGATTTGTGATTGGAGCCACTTGCTATTGTTTCTGGATGCGATTAAAGCCATTTTTGCTGCTCTTTTTTTGGATAATTGAAGACAATTTTGTAGCCATATTCTTGATGGTGTTGAAGTCACTTTTTTCCTGATTTGATATTATTTTAGTTTACCTATTTATTATCTGTCACGACCCAAACCCCGCACTGGTTGTGATGGCGCCTCTCGTGAAGACGAGGCAAGCAACCTATCCCAACTCGTCCTTTTTAGAATAATTAACATTAATAAGCAGCTTTAACATAATTAAATAACCACCGTATGTCAAAAGATCTCTTTAATAAGTGTAGAATAGAACCCAAACACAGCTCAAACCGGGGTGTCACAAGTCACGAGCATCTATCAAAGTATAAATATAAATACGAGACCAAAAATATACAAGGCCAGAATAATGAACCCAAAAGAGAGAAAAATGGTGCTGCGAACGCAGGCAGTCACCTCGCTACTCCTATAGCTTTGCCTCTCATCAGCCAGAACCCGATACCAGATGAACAAATACCTGCATCTATCCGCGAGGTGCAGGAAATAAAGTGAGTACTATAACTCAGTGAGTAATAAGGGTAAATAACAACTGAGCAGTAAGAAATCACGTAAAGCAAACCATCATGCTATATAGGAGCAGTGAAAAGTTCTTTGACAGAAAGCAGTGCAGCTGTAAAACCTTTAGAAATATCTTAGTACAGTTTAAAACCTCTTTTGAAAATGACTTTTTCAATAGTTATGCAAATGAATTCAAAACAAATAGTGCAGATAAACACAGAAGTCCGCCTCTCGGGCACCACACTCGGTCGTAAGATAATACCAGAACATCAGGTGAATATTGCAAGAAGAAGCACAACTAACATATAATGGCACACAAATGAAATAAGGTAAACACATCAAATGGTACTAGTACCGCTGCGGCATGTAACCCGATCTACATATCGATGCGGCGTGCAGCGCGCTCCGTTTAACGTCGACTGTGCTCACTGGGGTGTGCAGACTCCGGGAGAGGCCCCTTACGGCCCAAGCGCAATATCATGCCATCTCGTGGCATCAATCTAGGACCTCGGCCTCATATCAATATCAGTATAATACTTTTGTGGCGCGCAGCCTGATCCAAAAGTATGCTCACAATACATGCCATCGGCCTTACTCAGTCAACAAAATCAAATAAGCCACTTGGGCAACAATAAAACACGATGCTCAACCCAAAAATATTTTTAGTAATATCATATCGAGTGTTTAAGGCATAATAACTTGGCTGAGTTTTAAAACAGTGGAAAATACATGACTGAGTTCAAATATATAACTAAAACAGTGACGAATTATCAACAACAATCCCCGAAGGGTTCAAATAGCTGGCACGAAGCCCAAATATGGCAATCAGCCCACATTATGATGATAACAAGTAATTTTTGTCACATACGCAGTAAATTCATCAATCGTGACGGACAAAATCACAATCCCCAACGGTGCTCTACCCCACACTCGCTATCCAGCATGCAAGTCACCTCAATACAACACTATGATGTGCAAATCCAGGGTTTCAAATCCTCAGGATGTCATTTACAATCATTACTTACCTCGAACCGGCAAAATCCTTAGCTCTCGATGCCCTTGCCCCTCAACTAGACCTCCACGCGCGTCGAATCTATCCAAAATCAGAGCGAATACATCACAATATGCTAATGGGACAATACCCAATCAAAAACAATCGAAAATAGCAAAAATCTGGAAATTAGCAAAACCCGAGCCCCTGGCCCACTTCTCAAAAAATTAGAAAATTAACATCATCGGATTCCTTATCTCGCCACTAGTCTATACATACCAAAAGCTCCCAAATCCGAGCCGAAATGCCCCTTCAAATCCCACTTTGAAATACCAAATTTCCAAGCCCTAGCTTTACCCCCCTTTCATGAATTTCCACAAATTTCTATGTTAATTCTACCATTAAATCATGTATTTAGGTCATAGAACTCACCTCCAATCACACCTAGTCGAAATCCCCTTCAATTGCTCCCAAGTAGCTCCCAAAATGGTGGAAAATGGGTTTATGTTCGCGGATGAAATGTTAATTTAAACCCTTCTGCCCAGACCTCATTTCCGCTTCTGCGATACCTTTACTGCTTCTGCGGTAATCGTTTTTGCGGTACTTCTCGCGCATAAACTTCTCCCGCTTATGCGGAATTACACTGCTGCGCTCAGGTCCGCTTTTGTGGTCCGTATCCGCTTCTGCCGACGCTGCATGTGCGGACCACCATCCGCTTCTGTGGAACTCCTCCTAAGACCAAGAATTCGCACCTGCGACTCTCTCACCGCATCTGCAGAGCCGCTTCTGCGCCCCTTCTTCCGCAAATGCGGAAATACCAGATATCAGCAAACCAGCTATCAAAAAATCCAAAATCCATCCCGATGGCCATTCAAAATCACCCCGAGGCCCCCGGGACCTCAACCAAAAGTGCTAATACATTCTAAAACATCATTCAAACTTGCTACAATCATCAAAACTCCACAAACAACACCAAAACTATCAAATTACATCGGATTCAAGCCTAAGTTCTTCTAAAACTTCTGAAATACGCATTTGATCAAAAACACAACCAAACGACGTCCGAATAACCCGAAATTTTGCACACACATCAAAAATGACATAATGAAGCTACAGAAACTATTGGAATTCCATTCCGACCCTCGGATGAAAATCTCACCTATCAACCGAAATTCGCCAAAAATACTAACCTCGCCAATTCAAGCCTAATTCTATACCGGACCTCCAAAATCACTTACGATCACACTCCTAAGTCACAAATAAACCCCCGAAACTAACTGAATCATCGGAATTCACATCCGAGCGCTCTAACTCATAGGTCAACATCTGGTTGACTTTTTCAAACTAAGCTTTCCTTAAAGAGACTAAGTGTCTCATTTCCATCTAAAATCAATTCAAACCAACTCAATCATATGAGATATGGATTATGAAGCATAAAGAATCTGAACATGGGTGAAACGAATCGGTAATTCATGAGACGACGGGTCAGTTCGTCACATCCTCCCAACTTAAACAAACGCTCGTCCTAGAGCGTACCCAGAGTTGTTCTAAAAGACAACCAATCGCTGAGTAACCTTACCATGCATATACACGGGGGTGATCCCACGTCTCCCTATCTCATGTAGGTCCGTTAACACATTTTGTTTAACTATAATTACACAATCCAGTCCAGCCTATAAATCATAGAACCACATTTCACCTTCCGAAATCATACACATGATCAGGACCTCACATCTCTGTTCAGAATAAGCCCGAACCAGCTGTAATAACTCATACCTGCAACCTCAGGTGCAATTATATTATATACCACATAACTCAAGCACATGCAGTGATAACTTCCATTCACAGCAGTTGCCCACAACAACCAATTACTGATAGAAAATCCCTTATTAGCTAAAGTCTCACTCCAACACTTTCATGTACTGCCAACGATAAATGAAACACGCAATAAACCATAACCATTTCTCAGATCAACCATACATGAAACCATTTCTCCTTTGGCAAGTACTACATTAAGTTTCTGAGTCGAAGCTCGATATTATCCTTCCAACATACTGAAATCGAATCTGCTCGTAATCATTAAAGATCTCAACAATCTCATCTAATCAACACACTGCTCTGGTGACATTACACATTAATACAGAACTAAGCCACAACTCGTACAATGCGCGCACCAATAAGCAACAGTCCAAACATACTAAATTAATGAAAATGACTCAATTGAAAAAGCCGTACCTCAAGCTCTCCAGTACCACCACAACACAAGACGGAGAACCCGTCTCCCATCGTAGAGACAGAACACATGAATCTAACTCGCAATATCATACATCCGCGTAACTTTGCCCCAATGCGTGACGTCATCCAGTACGAACCGCTTAGGCAATAGGGCACCCTATACATAATCAAAAGTCTTATATGATGCCACAAAGTGCCGATAAGCTACCGATTAAAATGCGGTACAAAAAGGAAGACGAACTCTTGAAAGAACTGCCTAACTCACGCACTAATACGTGCTCTCCTTAGAAAATAGGAAGAAAGGCATACAAAAATAGCATATAGAAAACCATGCTCAATATCACACTGTTGCGGCGCGCAACCCGATCCAAATAACACACTCATGGCGGCTTGCCACCCGATCCACACATAACACTCACCTAAAGAGGTGTACATCGAGCTAAATTGCTCATTAATATAAAATACCGAATTTCGGTCACAAGCACGCTAAGTGCATAATACTGTCCCTGAGGGGACATATAGCGCTATAAGCTACCAAAACTCAAGCTCAACTGAGGTGCGATATACAATCTTAATCTCGAGAGCCATTTTGCTCATAAACATCATTTCTACGCGGATCCTCAACACATAAGCATTTTCTCAAACTGTCTCACAACTCACACGGCATAGTGTATCACTCCATAAAATATCTGACAAGGAAATAACACCCTAACTCCTCCATAAGGAGCGCATCACTGAAATGAACCCGTTTGGCCTGACATAGAGTCCATATTCATATTTGAATCCATCCACCGACCTTAAGCCGATTCTGATCGCACTGAATTAGGTTAATTACCTTTCAAAGGTCCCTAAAAACTCATCTTCCGCTCGTAACACATAAGTACATCCATCATAGTCGGAGAAATCATCTATAGTCAGCAACTCAATAGACTGAGTGCCTGCATATTTTCAAAATTCAACGATATTATCACAGTCTTCATACTTGGTTCAAGTCTTCAATCAATTAAGCAACTAACTGCCATACTTACATTATGAATAACTAGGTTTAACCTACAAACCACTGGCCACACTAATGCTGAAAAGCGATCAAGAATCATTAACCAGGGTGAAAAGCCTTTTCACAAGACACCGTTCTAAGGTGACGCTGAAGACAATACCGATTTACCTTAAACATCGAGACTTCTTCCCTGATCATCCAAGCTCTTGACATCCTTTTCCATATCGAGTTGTTACCTCTATCTTCACTTCAAATTCCATACCACTCATTGCACCCAACATGCCAACATATGATAGAACACGCTCTTCATTACAACTTCTGTACCATCATTTGATTAACACCACATCGTATAAAACTTTCCACTTAACTCATTTCAGGAGAACTATAGCAACGCATATGTGAATTCTCATAACCGTAGAATATGCAAATCTCTAAGTAGTAGTCCAACCCGCCATGACCCTTTCGGGATCCGCCTAAACGTAACATGCCCATGACAATGGGATACTCTTGAATAAGATCATTTACGACGGACGACAGGCCTCACCTATACCGCCACAAATCACACGCATAGCTTGATCATGCAGAAGGAATTGATCTCTACCACTAATATGCCAACATATATTTGGCTAACCAGTCCATCTTTTTTCAACTTGCCCTGATTTCCCTAGGAATAATAGTAACTGCATTGAACATATAACACCATCCATCTGCACTCATCCTGAGTGGCTTTGTATCATGAGAACATGCTGTCTCGCATCCCACGAACCATTCCGTACCTTCCAACTGCTACATCGCATGTCAAAACATCATTGAACATTCTACGAATTCCGAACCATTACCTACACCTTCTTGATAGTGCTACATAGAAGATCGTAATTGATATAGAAAAATTACACATCTTGACCTCTCCCAATGGAGACTCAGTTCCAATCATATGTACAAATTCAAGATACCCAATTGTCACATGTAGAATCTCGAACATATGAGTACCATTCTCGAGAGTCATTTACTCTGTTTAACTGCATTTAGCCTGATCCAATGAACAGAACCACCCGTGCCTCATTAGCACTCTGACACCGCAATATATGACCTCATCACAATACAAGCAAGCATCTTCCTACTCTATGCACCGAGCACTCTTTACTAACAGCAACTTAAGACATCCTGTGATTCTCATACACATACGAGGCACCATATATCCTTTGAAAATAAAAATAAATTCCTTCACAGCCATCTTAGACCCCAATCTTTGTAAGCTATAATTGACTTACCAACGCGCCTCGAACTGGAACCAACATAGCACTTAGTCGTGCAATAAACTTAACCAATAGCAAACTCCCCAACTTGGCTCGAAGCCATAGATCAAAACGCACTCAATAAATCACATGCATGTACTCTATTTATGTCATAATATCATAGTGAGATTAACTCAAATCCCTTATAAGCTTGTGAAAACATAGATTAGTTAGAATTTAACTCTTCTGCAATTCTCACCTTCACCTTCGCAACAGATACACCCACTCTCTAAGCGACAAATTTAGATTTCAACATGTGTATTTCACTTGTGATTGACATCTTCTAACAGACAACATAGGGATCACACCACTTCAGAACACTCCGTAGGAGATAACCTACCTGCTTCGCCTCAATATAACATTTCTGTATACCTTCCACCATCATACACATTAAACAGTCACTTAGTCTTCCTGAGTCTGAACTCATACCGCAACATGCATCCTACTTCACTCCCAACTAGGAGTCTTGAAAAGATTCTTCACACGCCCACAACTCGGGGCTACACATCCAATCACAATGGAGATCATACACTTAATAGTTCATCTATCATCCAGCAGACCTTCCTCGTCACTTCTAAGTCATATAGATACCTCGTGCAGTACTAACATATTCATCACATGGCTACTCAACTGTCATTCCTGCTAATAGGGACAATACCGAACGTATAAGTTCAAAAACAAAGCTCACGTAATCAGCACCTTGGTGCTCAAGCCATAGGCAAAAATCTGGCCTCAAGTCTACCAGACTAGCCCAACATCAACTCATAGAGATCACGTCTCAGCCCTCGATCAGGGAATCACAAGCCATTAAGGCACATCTGATACTGAGCGCTCATGTGCGCATACAAACGTGAGAAAGGAATTTCAAGAGTTTCTTTTCAAGATGAATCAAGGACGCACGATAAGAATTCAGGAATGTGAAGTTTTCCTAAAGGTTCTGCAGCCTCTCAAGGATAAATACAGACGTCTCCGTACCGATCCACGAGACTCTACTAAACCTTCTCATGACTCGTGAGACCTAGTAACCTAGGCTCTGATACCAACTTGTCACGACCCAAACCCTGCACTGGTCGTAATGGCGCCTCTCGTGAAGACGAGGCAAGCCAACTAACCCAACTGGTCTTTTTTAGAATAGTTAACATTAATAAGCAGCTTTAACATAATTAAATAACCACCGTCTGTCAAAAGACCTTTTTAATAAGTGCATAATACAACCCAAACACAGCCGAAACCGGGGTTTCATAAGTCACGAGCATCTATCAGAGTATAAGTACAACTACGAGACCCAAAATATACAAGGCAAGAATAATGAACCCAAAAGAGAGAAAAATGGTGCTGCGAACGCAGGCAGTCACCTCGCTACTCCTATAGCTTTGCCTCTCCTCACCCAGAACCCGCTACCGAGTGAACAAATACCTGCATCTGTACGCGAGGTGCAGGGAGTAAAGTGAGTACTCCAACTCAGTAAGTAATAAGGGTAAATAACAACTGAGCAATAAGAAATCACGTAAAGAAAACCATCATGCTATATAGGAGAAGTGAAAAGTTCTTTGAGAGAAAGTACTGAAGTTGTAAAACCTTTAGAAATATCTTAGCTCAGTTTAAAACCTCTTTTGAAAATGACTTTTTCAACAGTTATGCAAATGAATGCAAAACAAATAGTGCAGATAAACACAGAAGTCCGCCTCTAGAGCACCGCACTCAACTGTTAGATAATGCCAGAACATCAGGTAAATGTTGCAAGAAGAAGCACAAACAATATATAATGGCACACAAATGAAATAAGGTAAATAGATCAAACAGTACTAGTACCGCTGCAGCGTGCAGCCCGATCCACATACCGCTGCGGCATGCAGCCCACTCCGTTTAACGTCGACTATGCTCGCTGGGGGTGTGCAGACTATGAGAGGGGCCCCTTACGGCCCAAGCGCAATATCAAGCCATCTCGTGGCATCAATCTAGGCCCTCGGCCTCATATCAATATCAGTATACAATTGCTGCGGCGCGCAATCCGATTTAAAAGTATCCTCACAATACATGCCATCAGCCTTACTCGGTCAACAAAATCACATAAGCCACTCGGGCAACTATAAAACATGATTCTCAGCCCAAAAATATTTTTGGTAATATAATTTCGAGTGTTTAAGGCATAATAACTTGGCTTAGTTTAAAAATAGTGGAAAATACATGACTAAGTTCAAATATATAATTCAAACAGTGAGGAATTATCGATAATAATCCCCTAAGAATTCAAATAGCTGGCACGAAGACCAAATATGGAAATCAGCCCAAATTATGATGATAACAAGTAATTTCTGTCAATACGCAGTAAATTCATCAATCGGGACGGACCAAGTCACAATCCCCAATGGTGCTCTACCCCACGCTCGCTATCCGGCGTGCAAGTCACCTCAATACAACACTATGATGTGCAAATCCTGGGTATCAAACCCTCAGGAATTCATTTACAATCATTACTCACCTCGAACTGGCAAAAACTCTAGCTCGCGATGCCCTTGCCCCTCAACTCAACCTCCACGCGCGTCGAATCTATCCAAAATTAGAGCGAATACATCATAATATGCCAATGGGTCAATAACCAATCGAAAACAATCAAAAAATAGCAAAAGTCTCAAAATTAGCAAAACCCGAGCCCCGGGTCCACTTCTCAAAAAATTAGAAAATTAACATCATCGGATTTGTCATCTCGCCACGAGTCTATACATACCAAAAGCTCCCAAATCCGAACCCAAATGACCCTTCAAATCCCACTTTAAAATACCAAATTTCCAAGCCCTAGATTTACCCCCTTTTGATGAATTTCCACAAATTTCTATGTTAATTCTACTATTAAATGATGTATTTAGGTCATAGAACTCACCTCCAATCACACCTAGTCGAAATCCCTATCAATTGCTCCTAACCTCCCAAAATGCTCAAAAATGGTGGAAAATGGGTTTGGGTTCGCGGATGAAATGTTATTTTAAACCCTTCTTCCCAGACCTCATTTCTGCTTCTACAATACCTTTACTGCTTCTGCAGTCACCGTTTCTGCAATACTTCTCCGGCTTCTACGGAATTACACTGTTGCGCTCAGGTCCGCTTCTGCGGTCCATATCCGCTTCTGCAGACGCCGCATGTGTGGACCACCATCCGCTTCTGCGGAAGTCCTCCCATGACCAAGAATTCACACAACGACTCCCTCACCGCATCTGCAGAGCCGCTTCTATGCCCCTTTTTCCGCAGATGCGAAAATACCTGATATCAACAGACCAGCTATAAAAAAATCCAAAATCCATCCCGATGGCCATCCGAAATCACCCCGAGCCCCCCGGGACCTCAATCAAAAGGGCCAACAATCCTAAAACATCATTCAAACTTGCTCCATTCATCAAAACTCCACAAACAACACCAAAACTATCAAAGTACATCTGATTCAAGCCTAAGTTCTTCTAAAGCTTCCGAAATACGCATTTGAGCAAAAACCCAACCAAACGACGTCCGAATAACCTGAAATTTTGCACACTCATCAAAAATGACAATATGAAGCTGTAGCAACTCTCGGAATTCCATTCCGACCCTCGGATCAAAATCTCACCTATCAACCGGAATTCGCCAAAAATACTAACCTCGCCAATTCAAGCCTAATTCTACACTGGACCTCCATATACACTTCTGATCACACTCCTAAGTCACAAATCATTCCCCGAAACTAACTAAATCACCAAAATTCACATCCGATCCCTCTAACTCATAGGTCAATATCCGGTTGACTTTTCCAGACTAAGCTTTTATTAAAGAGACTAAGTGTCTCATTTCCTTCTAAAATCAATCCAAACCAACTCAGTCACATGAGATATGGATAATGAAGCATAAAGAAGCTGAACATGGGGGAAACAAAGCGGTAACTCATGAGACGACGGGTCGGGTCGTCACATTATCATTCTATGGTACTCTCAAGTTCTTCTCATATTACTCTATTAACGCATTTTTCGTTGTTTAATTAGCTCGTCAATTCCCCTTGCGGATGGAATGTTGAGATGCCAGAAAATGCAAAACTTATACAGAACTTCTTGGTTTTCCCATTCTTCACTATTATAAATACTAGAGTTTTTCAAGTATGCTAGATTTCAATTTACTGAGTTCTTGAAATCAGAAGACGACAAAATTGTGATTTTGATAAATAGGTAAGGCTGGATTAGTGTACTGAGTTAGCCAATGTTGTTGTTTCTATCTCACTGCTATCATTTCTGAAGTCAAAGAAGAAAGGAAAAAGGATTAGAAGGAAGATTATAAAAGCTAACTTCTATGTTTTAGAATTCTGAATGAAGATTAATAAAGAAAACTTTAGTTTTTTCTTAAGAATTAGTGACGGATTTAGAAATTGATAGAAGAAAACTAAGAAGAAGAAAAAATATATTATTCATTATCTTTTTCACACGTATGTCACATGTGTAAGCATATCAACACTATGTCTCACATGATGGACCTGGTTCATCACTGAGTTCATTTGTCAATCTTCAAAACTTCATCTGAACTTGGGCCAACAAATTCCCCTTTTTTGATGATGACAAACTCTGTTCTTTTATTGATCAGAGACCCTGTGGAACTCATCTTAATTTTCACACTTTAATTTAACTTATCATTAAGGACCAGGTTTAATCAGGTTATAAACATGACATTTTCAGAATACAAAGTAAATCACAATATCTCTTTCCCCTTTTGGCATCATCGAAAAGTTGCATTTTATATGAATCCCAGATGTTAATTATTACTCATGGCCACTGAGGCAGCTGTAAGTAAAAACATGATTTAGTTAATTAATAATCAGCTTCACAAAAATTTAACTATTAAGATAAGAAGTTTCACAGAACAAGAGAAAATAAAGCATATTGTCATTGATTAGGAGATATTTCTACAAAACATACCACAAAAAGAAAAACAAACATCCAACCATGAGCAAAAAAAAATAGAGAAAGGTCCCGAATCTGGATCACTGAAGGGGTTTCTAAACTGATTATAGGGCTTGGAAGAACTAGAGCGTTGGGATTGAAGGAGGTTGAACATTGTTTGGAGCATCCCTTCACTCTACTCTTTTTCCTTTACTAGTTCATCTTTGAGGCTATTTCTTTCACTTTCTAGTTCAGCAATGCGAGCCTGGAGCCTAGCAATTTCTGCATCTTTTGTTCCACACTCTAGAACCAATGCCCTAACTTTGCTGTTCACAAGAGTCTTCAAGGATGAACCAGGTTTAACTGGGGTTACACTTAGCAGATAGTCACAAGCATGCAGAGTTTTGATTCCAAAGTTCTCTTTGCTCGAGGTCATCTCCCACTTTTTCGATGGCACATCTAACTTGTCCAAGACAGTTGTCAGTATAAACCCATAAGGTGTGGCATGAGCCTTGGAGCTATTTATCACTCTATCCAGCAGCTTGACAATGAAAGCAGGCCAGTTAATGTACTTTCCTGTCACTAGACACTCCAGAAGGACCAGGTCCACATAATTAGCAGTGTGTTTTCTCTCCTGTCTGGGCAGCAAACACTTGTTTGCAAACTCAAAAAGCACCTTGTGCTCAGGCTTCATCTTACTCTTTTTCAAAAACCTAGCTTTAGGCACTTCTTCAAAAGACTTGGTATCACAGGACTTTCTGGTGATTTGGAGAGCATAAGGGAGAGAATCTAGACAAGGCAACCTTTGCCTAGTATAGTCATCATAGCCCTCACAGGGTATGTTTAGAATTCTGCCCAATTTAGGTGCATCAAACTGCACCTTTACTCCCCTCACCAAGCTTGTAACAACCCCATTCACCACTGTGGCATTTGCCATAAACTCTATCAGCTCTTTTCGTGCCAGCCTGCTATCCAGTTGAAGAACCATGTCCTTCCACCCCTGTGCATTCAGGTCATCAACTAATCTCTTCATGCCTAGCTCCTCCAGGTCTTTCAGAATTCTTCCTTTCAATATCTTTCTCCAGCCAAAAAGGACAAATCTGTCCTGTTCCTTTTCAGATTCCTCTTCTTCTTCCTCTCCACTCCGTGCTTCTTCTTCTTCAGGAACTTTCACTTGTTTTCCTTTGACTGCAGACCTGATTCGTTTTGCCAGGTAGGGTTCAGCAGATACAAATTCTGAAGACTTATTGGTGGAAGTCTTGGATTTCTTTGATGTAGGAGTGGGAACCTTCTCAGTTATACCTCTTTCCTGATGAACCAGTTACATCTCCTCCTCCTCTTCTTCTGCAGCCACAAAACTTTCCACAACATTAGCTTTTCCTTTTTCCTTCTTCTTTTTCTTGCTAGCCTCTAGGGCTTTCTACATCTCAGCCTCACTTTGCCTTACCCTGCTTCTAGTAGATCTCACCTTTGGTGCTGAAGGGATAGTAGACTTAGTAGATGACACCTTGCACTTCCTTGTTGGCTTAGAGGCAGTTGGAGCCTTTTGAGAAGAAGCTTTGCGCTTCTTGGGATCATAGCTTGATCTAACTTTCTTCAGAATGTCAGCCAAGGTTTCTTCCACAGATGGACTAGGTGCATCTTGTTGTTCACTCAGGTGTCCAAAACCTTCAGTAGCCTCCCCAGATTCACTTCCCCCCTGGCTTGTTGCAATTCTCCTCATCTCTTCCACAAATTGCAAGAATTTTACCTTTATTTTTCTTTCCCTTCTTCTTCGATTCTCCCTCACTTACATCTCTCACAGATCCCACCAACACAAACTTATCATCTTCTTTCTCCACTACAACAGAAAAAACATAGCATGCATTTACCTCTTTAGGGTTTTCTTGATTCTTGTCTGATTCAAAAGACCCACGTTCTTCTCCATCACTTGTAGAGACAAAAGCTTTAGACTCAGAGCTTGAGTCAAATGATTCCTTTTTAGAGCTTTCCCCTCTTTCACTCGCTTAACTTTTCGTTGAGATCTATTCTCAGAGCACTAGTAGCTACAGTCTTTCTTGCCAACATTTTCTGCCGGCAGAATCTCGATTTAGGGTTGTCGCTAGGAGGTACAGATGAAGATGTGTTAGGAGATGCTGGTGGGGGAGTTAATGGATTTTCTTGATGGTTAGTCATGGCGGAGAATTTCTGGAGGGTTTTGGGAATTTTGGGGAATTTTCAAACTTATGTTCTAGGATACTATTGTCAAGTTCAAGAACCTGGTTCTTCAACTCAACATTTTTGTGATCACTCTCATTTGCCCTAGACTCTAGACTTTTACATTTTTCTTTTAGAATCACATATTCCCTATACAGAACTTCCTTCTCATTATTAATTATCTCAGACTCATCAATAAAGTCTGTTAATAGCTCAGCCAGCCTTTCTTTAGACAAGAATATAATCTTGTCTTTGAGATGAAAAATACTTGCCTCTTGTTCATCCTCTGATTCTCCATTGGCCAATAGTTCTTGCTCCTCCTCAGCTTCATCTTCTGAGTCTTCATCTGAAGTTTCTCCCCAACCAGCAACCATAGCCTTGGTTGAACCTTTGTTTCTCTGTGGTTGAACCTGATCCTTCTTCATGTTCCTTCATTCAGCTCTTTCTTTCTTCCACTCAATTTCCCATTGAGGGCAGTTTTTGATCATGTGGTCAGTCTTACCGCACTTGTAGCATCCCACATTTGTCTGTTTCTCCGGAGCTCTTGATTTGTTGAAGTTTGTACCCCTTGAAGAACTCTTTCCTCTATCCAGGTACTTCTTGAAATCCCTAGTGATCATAGTCATTTCATCATCTTCCAAATCTGCACCTTCAGCAATTCTGAGAGCTAAGCTTCTCTTCTTTTTTGGGGGGTCCATCTTCATGGTTTGTCTCCTCATTTCATAGGCAGTTAAATTTCCAATTAGTTCATTCAGTATGAGGGTAGAAATGTTCTTGGATTCCTTAATGGCAGTGATCTTGCTTTCCCATGTGACTGGTAGAACTGTTGTCAGAATCTTCTCAACCTTGTCTTCTTCAAGGATAGTCCTTCCAAGAGATTCAAGTTCATTTGTCAAAGTGGTGAATCTAGTATACATCTCCTGGATAGTTTTTGCTTCCTTCTTAGTGAAATTCTCATATTGAGAATACAAAAGTGTTCCTCTTGATCTTTTCACTTGAGGTCTTCCTTCATGAGTCACTTATAGAGTGTCCCATATTTCCTTAGCAGTTGTACAACTTCGAATCCTGCTGTACTCGTCTGGTCCTAGTCCATATACAATTCAGTTCTTGGCCTTAGCATTTTTCTCCCATTTCCTCAAGTCCTCAGCAGTACAATCAGCCCTTGTTTTTGGCATATCAATTCCTTCAGGATTCTTCTTAGTGGTTGCTAGGGGACCATCAGTGACTATGTACGAAAGTTCGTAATCTTCCCCTATAATGTGATATGTTATTTTGTTCTTCCACCAAGAATAGAACAGACCATTGAAAAGAGGAGGCCTGACAGTGGATTGCCCTTCCCAATTCCGAGGTGGTGCACTCATTGTTGATCTTCTCCTAAGGTGTTAGCCTCTTCATGGATAACCTGCTTTGATACCAATTGATGTTCTAAATGTCAATACCATACAAGAGGGGGGAGAGTGATTTGTGTGGTACCTAATTTTCACACTAGAAGAACCTGGTTCTTCTAGATGTACTTACTATAACTGTTTGCGGAATTAAGAGTGCATAAAGTAAAGAACACAGAGATTTTTACGTGTAAAACACCTGGCTCAAAAGGTGAAAAAACAACGACCTACTACTCAGTAGGATTTTCCCAAATTTCCACTAAAATCACTAAGCCAAAAACAGCATTTACAAACTCTTGTAAACATAAGGATTAAACTCTAATCCCAGTGTGGCACACAACCTCAACTGTTGTGACACTTTCAAGTTAACTCTAACTTGAATATTCAAAGTACCTAATATAATTGTTTCTATGAAAGATGAAAGGTACACTATGAAAAACACCTTGCACTAGAAATAAAGAAAGACATAATGGAATTGGTTCTTCACTCTGGGTTCATGTAGCTTCAGATTTGCACACTTGAATCACACTCAAATTGCTTGCAAAATCGCCTAGCTCTTTTGCTCTCAATTTAGTTTAACTTCTACGTATGTGCAATCACTGTAAAAGAGAACAATTATTATTATTATTTATAGAGTTAGTAATCAGAGTTTGATTAAAACTCGAATTGCTGATCCTTCATACAAATTCGAGTCCTAGAACAACTCAAACTCCAATCCTTATCCTTGATCCGGATGTAGTTCTCTTCACATAAGTAGACTTCAACTCCTTATCATATGCAACCTTTTCGATCAACTCAGAAGATAATGTTGCTGATCCTTGAGACTTATATTCTTCACACGTATGTCATATGTGTAAGCATATCAACACTGTGTCTCACATGATGGACCTAGTTCATGACTGAGTTCATTTTGTCAATCTTCAAAATTTCATCTGAACTTGGGCCAACACTGCAGTACAGAGTGCACTTTCATGAATGAATGTGAACATGTATCCCTTTAAAAAATGAGGTATATGCTTCAATTAAAAAATTTCTAAACCTTTCTTTGCCCCTATAAAATGTACAACATGAGGCACAATTCCATGGAATAAAAATTATGAATAATAAACTACAGAAATATTGATAGGTTTAATGCGTGGAATTAGGGGAGAAAAAAGAAGTAAAAAAGAAAGATAAGGTGCAAACTACTTCTGTTACAATTGAGGTTTGAGTTATAGATAATTGAAGTAGGATGGAGAGAAACTATCTTGAGACACTCAGAAAAATTTAAAACTACTCTTCATTCACAACATGACTAAATAGTAAATTGCTAAATATTTTTGAGATAACAATAGTGGAAAGGTAAATTCATCACACTTGATTGTTAGATTTCATTCCAAATCAAACAGGATGTTGAGTACAACAACTTTATGCAGACACTCTCCCGCGTACTCTTGATTCAGCGATACTTTTTTTTTTTTTTTTTTTTTTTCTGTTCTTCTGATTTGTTTCTTCGTTTACCTAAAAAATAAATTAGTCCCCTTATATTGGTTATTGACATTTGATCATCACTTCCTGCTTCTACAAGTGCCATTATATTTTTTCAAGGACTGCGAAGAAGAAGACTAATCACAACATTTTGAATGAATTATTTATTTTTGTCACTATGTAAATAGCACCGATGGATGTAAAGAATGTGTCCCCTGACCACACCGGTGGGAATATACTATATTTATTGTTATTGTTGGATATAAAGAAGGTATCACTTTGTAACGTAATATTCAAGAATGGATATTTTAGTTTCTCTATATATGTAAATAGATAACATCCACTACTTATTATACAAGGTCCTCTTTATCCAATTTGATAGTTATTTACTTGCATCAATTCTTATTATATGCAATTTTACGTCAAAACAAATTTCTTCAAAATAAAAGTTTCAGCTTTTATATTATTGTGCTTGTGCTGGCACAGGTCATCACCATCTAGTATGTGTGTGTGTGTATATATATATATACACACACTTAATATACAAGGTCCTCTTTATCCAATTTGATAGTTATTTGCTTGCATCAATTCTTATTATATGCAATTTTATGTCAAAACAAATTTCTTCAAAATAAAAGTTTCAGCTTTTATATTATTGTGCTTGTGCTGGCACAGGTCATCACTATATATATATATATATATATATATATATATGTGTGTGTGTGTGTGTGTGTGTGAAGAGAGAGAGAGAGGAAGGTGACATCTTTGCTACTTTGTTATTTTTTATTCAGTGTCAGATACTCGCATTAGGGTCTATTCACTCTGCATAAGTTTCATTTAAGGGAAGCAATCCTTACAAAGATTTTTTTTCATTAAAAGATCTCGAATCAGAGACGTTTGATTAATGATTCAGAGATCCTATCCATCCCACCTAATGCTTGATTGTGTCTTCACCACTTGATACTGTGTATATATCCACTAGTATGGAGAATAATATCTGCACAACAAAAATGTGCAGAAGAGTAGTATGAGCACACCACGGCGGTGCCCAGTAAGTATCAAGACTAACCTCGATGGAGTAGTGACGAGGGACAATCAAGGCACCTACCGGTTAATAAATAATATAATCATAGGAATAATTGTAACGACATATAATTATGTAAGACTGCATAAATGACCGAGAATGCTACCATTCACCATAAGGGATAAATACAACAATTAACAACGAGAATATAATAAACTATGTTGCAAAACGACGACAGAATCGCAACCCAAATCCTAAGGTCACAACACAGCAAGGGGACAAACAAGTCGATAACTCATATCCTACAATGATGTTTACAAAAGGTCTTATTAAACTCTTTCCACAATTTCACCAAGTCTCAGACATCCACAGCTCGTAAACGACCCAGCATCTGAAATCTAGCAATTGGCATTCCGTGCCTCATCAATCTCATGGTCATGCTGACCACTAACTGGCCAACTAGGGCCACTCTCACAAATATAATGGATAAACGAGGGCGTACCTCTATCCTTAACAAAAACAGGAGGAATTCACCTCTAATAGGAGTTTTCAGCTACGTGTATGCATGTGCAAGTGTTTCTAACAAAATTCTGCCAGCTAGCAAACATGAAAAGGAGAACGGTTCGCACATGCGATGTTCTCTCACAACTCCCAAGCGGTAACGCTCATACAGGTAAACAACCCACAATCACAATATAAAACAAATAGGAATGCCTCAACAGGCCGTCACAACTCTATACAATCAATCCGTGACGTAGTCCCCCTTATTTCGCCACGTGTGCAATAAACAATATAATAGGCACCGCCTTATTTCGCCACACGTGCATAATAATGTCCCCACCTTATTCCGCCACATGCGCAACCCACATATAAGCATATAACATATCCCGCCTTATTAAGCCGCATGTGCAAAACATCAATAACAACAATAGCACGGCAAAGACCTCATGCAACCTTTCAACAACAACCGCACGACATAAATCTCGTGCATCACAGTAGCAATAACCACACGGCAGAAACCTCGTGCATCACTATATCAACAACCGCACGGCAGAAACCTCGTGCATCACAATATCAACAACCTTACGGCAAAAACCTCATGCATCACAATCTCAAGTACAACACAACAAATGACAATATATATATAGGAAAAAAGCAAGAGAATCAATTCAAGGAATTCCGTTCATCAAAAAACGGTATAACTAACTCATAAGGAATAATCGAAACAGAGAAATACTAAGCGCAATAAGAACAACCCAACAAGGGAGAAATAATACGAAACAACGATTTCATAATACTCGGTTCAACAACAAGGAAGTTAACATAAATCAAATAATTACAATTAAAAAAATATCAACTAAACATGGGATATCTAACTCCTTCCCAATTAAGACCAATTATTTACACGATAAATAGAAATGAGGCTTTCCAAATAAAGACAAGCAGTTAGGAATGATAATGTGACTATAGAAGGGTAAATGTCTACAGTTGAACAAGTAAAAGTCAATTAGGCAACAAGAATAACCAAAAAGGGCAAATACATTACAAGTAAGTCATGTAGAGGTGAATCTAATAACAGGGAACTCAATCCTATCAAGAAGAACTTCATATTCGGTGATTACAAGGATCTAAGAGCCTAAAGAATCAATTTACCACAAATAAATCCGAACACGCACTAGTCACCTCGCGTGCAAGGAATACAATCAACATAGAAGACTCATATCCTAAGGGAATGTCCTCCACACAAGGTTAGGCAAGATACTTACCTCAAACCGGCTAAAATCAACTAGCAACCACGTTCTTGCCACGAGTTTCGCCTTCTCCCGAGCTCCCAATTGGTTTCTCTAACTTTGGAACTAACCCTCGTATTATTCAATTTCATACAAGTGATTTCTGCTTCTGCGGTCCCGCTTTTGCAAAAAACCAACCGCTTTTGCGGTTTTCTTAATTAGCCAACCAACCGCTTCTGCGGTGCACCCATCGCAGAAGCGAGTTCGCTTCTGCGGTTCCCAAGCCAACGTCCACTTTCCGCTTCTGCGGCTGCAGCTCCCAAGTCGCAGAAGCGAAAACACCAGAAGGCCTGCTGCAAATTTTCTTCTAACTTCAAAATTTACCCGTTGAGCATCCGAAACACACCCGAGGCCCCCGGGATCTCAACCAATCACACACACAAGTCATATAACCTAACACGGACTCGTTCAAAGTCCTAAATCACATAACACCAACATCGAAACAACGAATCAAACCAAAAATCAAGCTTATGAACTTCCAAGTCTTCAAATAACGAATCTCATGCCGAAACCTATCAATTCAACTCGGAATGACGCCAAATATTGCACACAAGTCCAAAATAACATAACGGAGCCGTTCCAATTCTCGGAATTGCATTCCGACCCCGATATCCAAAAGTCAACTGTGGGTCAAAGTTCTTCATTTTCCAACTTCAACTTTCGTCGAAATGCCTCAACTTACTCTACGGACCTCCAAATTTGAATTCGGACATGCGCCTAAGTCCAACAATCACCATACGAAGCTGTTGAAATTATCCACGATCTATTCCGGGGTCGTTTACCCAAAGGTCTAATTCCGGTCAACTTTTCACCGTTCTAACTTCCAAAATAAGGTTTCTTCTCTAAATTTGACTCTAAACCATCCGAAAGTCGAATTCCACTATGGACGCAAGTCGATACTCGTAGTCCAAAGCTGTTCCATACCTTATGATGATGAATGGAGCTTAATTTCTCAAAACGACCAGTCGGATCGTTACAAAAATAAGCTAATAATGAACTTTTTAAAAATGGGTCAAATAGACCAACATAAAGAGATGCTATAGTTTTGTGTCATTGATGTGTAGACTCAATCAACATTATAAGATATACTATAATTAAGAAGCAAAAATGGCCTCGTGGCCATTTAAATTTGTACCCGTTTGTAAAGCCGATACATAAAATTACAGTTTTCTCATTTTAACACTCCAACTTGACAGAATGAGTACTAATAAATGCATCTAGTAGAGCGTGCATATCAATTGTCATGACATGTACAACATGTCATATGTTAGATTATTTATTACTTGATATGTGCTATTTGTGGGTCCCATTTTCAAATACTAAATAAAGAAAAAAGAAGTCATAAATTATAAATAGAAAAAAAGAAAAGGAGGAAAAACACCTGACATTTCCTTCTTTTACGTTCACCCACCTCCCTTTCTTACCTCATTCTTATTCTTTCTTCTACTTTCTCTTTTTCCTTACTATTCATTCTCTCTTATTTTGAATCAATTTCACAACTCCGCTATCGTCATGATTACACCAGAAAAAATTGAATTTTGAAATTTCAGAAATTCAATAGGAATCCATTATATTGTTTAATTTGAAAGAGTGGAGGCCACTGAATAACATTGCAAATATCTACCCCTTTTTTGCTACTATTTTGGCAAAGAGATTTGAATTATAGGGTTTTCTTCAGACCACCAGTGGTTTAGAGTGGTGAGTACTTTTGACCACCATAAAACTTAGATGGATGCCACCCCACTTCGCTGGCAACCAATCATAATCCCATCTTTTCTAAAACTCCAAAATCGTAAGATATAAGTAAAAATACACAATCTTCATATCGAATTTTGGCCAAAATTAAACTTTCTATTGTTCTCTCTCCTTGCTTAAGTTGAAGAGAAGAAAGAGAGCGAAAATGAGAACTGACAGGCTAGGGGTCGTTTTTTACCTTTCCTTTTTTATTTTTTAAATTTTTTTCCTATTGATTATAGTATTTTCGTTAATCAGATTATTGCATTCATGCGCATTTTCTGCGTGATTGATANNCTTTTTTATTTTTTAAATTTTTTTCCTATTGATTATAGTATTTTCGTTAATCAGATTATTGCATTCATGCGCATTTTCTGCGCGATTGATACGCATTTTGTTCTCTTCACCTATGTTACGGCTACATAAGCATATTCAATGGCCAAAGTGGTTTATTAGTACTCATTCTGTCAAGTTAGAATGTTCAAATAGGAAAAATGCAAGTTTATGTATCGGCTTTACAAACGGGTACAAGTTTAAGTGGCCACGAGGCCATTACGCCAATTAAGAATAAATAGTTTGCTTTTTCGTTTTCCAACGGCTCTGCATCTCTGGAATAAATCTTACTATGAATATTTTGTTTTAGATCTAATATTTCAGACGAATGTAATGATGTCTTGACTCATATATTAAGTTGCACTTTTGTTGAAGAGGCAATTAAGTAAATATAATGTGCTCTCTCTAACAGATTAAGCGTTTAGATGGGATGATCAAACACTTCGACATGATATCATCGTAGGCCGAGGTCCTGAGTTTGAAAAAATGAATTTCTACGTGCTTGGCCAATAAAAATATAAATGAAGCTTGCACGCGAGGAAGCTAGCGTGTCGAAACGACAATTAAGTAAATAAAGTAGGCTCTCTCTAATAGCTTAAGCTCTTAGATTAAATGGTTACGCACTTCGACAACTTCACTGAAGGATTCATGCAGAGGAATAATGTCGTTATGTGCACCATATTTCGACATATTCCTTCTATCCTAAAACCAGACTACCCTTTCAAGATTTCTGTACAACTTTTCATATGCGAAGAGACAATATGCTGCAGCTGATGATCTGTTCTTTTAATTGATTTTGATGTTTTACTGAAATTCCATGGCATATCCCCCCATAAAAAAAGTAAGAGAGAAAGAGAGAGAGAGTGTATTCTACATTTAATTCTCAACTACTAATTAAATTTACAAGACAAAGAGAACTGCATCTTCCGACTATGGGAATTACACTGGTATGTGCGAAGTAATAGAGCAAGAATTTTCATTAAGAAAAGTCTAAATA
Organism: Nicotiana glauca; assembly: GCA_026770625.1. Lineage (NCBI taxonomy): Eukaryota > Viridiplantae > Streptophyta > Magnoliopsida > Solanales > Solanaceae > Nicotiana > Nicotiana glauca. The sequence continues at coordinate 37,568 of MU742301.1, forward strand.
TAAAGAAGAACAAACACAAAAAAAAAATTAACGTATGGCACATATACATAACAAAAAAGTTACCTAACTATACAATATAATTTTCCGGCAAAAAAATACTTATTGACACTTTTTGTTGGACAGAGCGCGTGGCTATGCCATTATAAATGTGTGTATCATCTTGTACCTTCTTCATCTCATTTAATGGAAGGACTTTAGAGTTAGTAGGTCAAATTAAAGTATTTAATTTTTTTGTGAATTTGGGCACAATTCTTAATTTTTTTTTTTATAAAAAAAAGTTCAAAGTTTCGAAAACTACATGAATGCCACTATAAGTTGACATAATTGGTAATTTAAATATAATACCGTCACATAAATGAAATATATGGAATATGTTGACTAGTTTGTCTATGTCGCATGACCTTCTGAGCTCAAAGATTTAAATTAGAGGAGTCAGAATTTATTTTATGAATTCTGAACTTGTCATTTTATCCTTAGCTCGTTTTAGTTACTGGGTTCACAATTATTTATATATAATAATTTCCCTAATACAAATACATAATCTAAACAAAAGTTACTGAGTTCACCAGAACCGTACCAAATAACTCCACCCTGTGACAATGATGAAGAGAAGACAAGAAAATTTGAGGTCTAATACTAAATTATTCGCTTAATTTTGATTCTATTTGCACCAAATGGAGAATAATCTTTAACACTCCTCATATAATTGCATGTAAAGTGAAATTTTTATTGTGTGGCCCCAAAGGTAGCTTAATGTAGCAAAGCATATGGCTTTGGCACATTCTCACGTATATTACATATTTCCTAACATGCCAATGCCTCTGTCAAACCTAGTCCAAAATTGCTCTTCCCCTTATATAAGTAAATGGCTTCCTCACCTATTCAGACTACAACAATAATTCTTCATATCATATATACAAATTAAGAAACATATACAACATCCAATATCATATTTCAGATTCCATAGTCCAATAATTAAGAGTTATATACAATGCCTGGTATTTTCAAGATTATTGGATTCGAGAAGAGAAGGTCTCTGTGTTCAGATAGAGACGATGGATACGATTATGCTCCAGCAGCATGCTTAGAAGGAGGTGGCGACGATGATGATGCAAACTATGACTATGCTCCTGCAGTGCCATTGGAAGGCGATGACGATGATGATGGAGACTATGACTATGCTCCAGCAGCATCCTTGGAAGGCGATGATGATGATGATGGCGACTATGATTATGCCCCAGCTGCATGAATTCATTCGAGATTCTTGGCAACGGCAGATCTAGAATAGGCGTAGTGTGTTTGGTCAAACTCACTGCCTCTAATCCTAGTCTTCTTTTTTGAAATATATAGGTTTATATAATATATTGGTTGACAAATTTTGCGGCTGAGTTCGACACCAAGGTGTTAGGGACTCTGAGATCACTTGCTTATTAGATGTATCTTTTTCTTGACAATATTATTTTGAATAACTTATTCAGAAAAGTGACATGGATTATATATTTAAATGTAGTCTCACTTGATGATGTGATCGTATTCAAAATCTTTAATTGGTCACAATATAATTAATTACGATCTATACCTATTCCATATGCATTGCTTGCGCTATTAGTCTATTGTTAAAAACCTGTTTACTGTGATTACTTTAAATCAAGTCCGTACTATTATCACATTAATCTTAGACACCCTGTAAGATTTCACACTTCGTACCTAAATTATTTCTCAGATGATTTCATTCTGATTGCTAGAGCAAACAACAAAAAATGCAATACCATCATAAATACACTTAAAGTGACTTTAATTTTGAAAAATATAGGAGTTGAAGCTCTATGCATTGGCGATTTGGCGTATAAAAAATATTTATTAAATTACATTACTTAATAGATAATTATAGATAAATCTCTAAATAACCATTAATATATTACTAATCAGGTAAACGTGATAAATTATCACATAATAAAAATCATTGTTTCTTTCCCAAAGACTCATAAAGAATAAGACCTATCTTTGGATGCTGCAGAAGAATAGTTTGCTTTGTCTTTGATCCAAAAGCGCTAGCTGCATCTGGAATAACTCTTATGAGTATTTTGTTTTATGTACTATATGAGAACTCATCCTCAAAAAGAAATGTCGACATTTCACAATATTTCACAGTATTCTAAAGACATGTACTCACATATTCGTTTCGGCAGTGTAACCCTGTCTAGGTGGCATGCCAACTAAGCATCCACGTGGATTATGCACACGTCCTAACATTTGGGTCATTAATTTGCCCTACACCAGCAATTCAAGCTGCAATATTTTTGAACATGTACTTCCCTTTCAAGACTTTATTCTATCGTTTTTTATTTTTACACTAAACTTTAAAGGTTGAAACATTTGCAAGGATGAAATTGGATCATATGTGGCGAAGAGACTCCGTTTAGAAAGTGAAGTCAGCAATGATGACGCTCTTTTATATATTTATATGTACTTTTTAGTAGATTTTAATAAAGACTATTTGTTTCACGAAGCAAACTGCGTTCACATGCAAGGTTCGGAGATGGGCCACACCTCAATAAGAATGTGATGTAGCCAGCCACCCTAATACAAGAATCAGTTGTTGATTTCACAGTTCATGAAAATAATTTTACTATAGTTCAAAAGCTACCTTCTTTTGATGGATTTTGATTGTTTACTAAAATCCACGCCACTAAGCTAGAGAGAGATTCTGTTTCCACCACTAAGATGGAGAATGTGTAACCTTTAACAATGCTAGTCATATTTGATAGATGACATGTAAAGTGAAATTTTCCCAAAAGTAGCTTAAATGCGGCCAAGCTTATGGCTTTAACATTTTCAGGCAACATGACACACTTGCTAACGTGCCAACTTGCGTTCAAACGAGTCAAGAGTTTGCTCCTCCCTTTATATAAGCAAATGATTTATTCACTTAATCATACACACCACAAAAACTATTCTTCATATCTACTCTTAGACATACAACATCCAATATCTCATATTCCAAGATTTCTATAGTCCAATAACTAAGAGATACATACAATGTCAAGCATTTTCAAGATAATTGGGTTCGAGAAGAGAAGATCGTGTTTAGATGGAGATGACGACGGGGATAACGGCTATGATTATGCTCCAGCAGCATGCATCGAAGAAGGTGGAGACGACGATGATGGATACTATGACTATCCTCCTGCTGCATCATTGGAATTAGGCGAGCTGATGACGATGATGGAGATTATGATTTTGCCCCTTCAGCTTTTGAACTCAATGGAGATTAATCTTGGCAATGGCAGATAAAGAGTAGGCATAGCGTGTTTGGACACTTGCCTCTAATTCATACATGAGGAAGAAGTAGTAATCTTGGTTTTACTTAATCCTAGTTTTTAAAAAAAAAAATAGAATTATAAAGGTTTATATATTAGTTGAAATCTTTTGCGGTTGAGGCCTCTGAGATCACTAGTTTATTAGATGTTTCTTCGTTTTTGACAATATTAATTTGAATAACTTATAGTACAGAACATTGACATGGATTGTAGTAATATAACTTAATGTAGTCTCACCTTTTATTTTATTTTATATAAAGTACCACAGACAGAAGTTTGGGAGGTGTTATATTTCCAAAAAGGTGCATTGAGGGGGGCTATACCTGAATACAACTTGGTAATTTCTATCACCCAAAAACAGTAGGAGGTATGTACTAAAAGTCATCCCTACTGACAATGCAGTATACACATAATGAACTAACAAAAAAGTTGCACTTATCGTACTTTGTTCTAATACTTGGCATTTGCCATTTATCTAGGATAAAGGGCCTTTAGCTTCTTTGGAGAGTTGTCGTGACAGATCACAGTTTGATTGGTAGTAGAGGCGACCTTAGCTAAAGATCAGCTACTTGGTTGCCCTTCTATAGCAATTTTGTACAGTCGCGCTTGTTATTAACGCCCTCTATTGAATGTTTCATAAAGATAGTCCGTTTAATTTGAACTAGTTGAAACTTCATTTCAACTTAATTATTTAAAACAATCCATTTTCATAAAGAAACAATTGTCCCTTGTGCATCTGAACAAGTAACTGTTCTTGATGGAAGAACAATATAAAAGGAGAAACTATGGATTAGGTCTCTAAGATGAGAAAAACCTTCTTAATTATTGCACCATCTAGTGAATTTTTTTTTAAGTGCTTAGAAGACTCACCGGAGGAAAACTTCCACCGCTTCCGTCATAAAAGAACTAAGCACATAAATGATGGGCATCATTTTCTAAGGGATAACTTTGAAGAGTGTTTGATCGCTGTGAAATTTTGTGCTACTAATAAGCAACTAGCTGATATCTTTATAAAAGCTTTGAGTGAAGATCACTTTGGAAGGAAAACGTTAGAATTCGGGATGATTAAGATTACCTAAAAGCAACTGGTTCTAACTTAATGATTGGTTAGATAATTTGTGAATTTTGTAATAATCAGATTAGATATTGCTCAATTTCATACTTTTATTAGTATACTCTTGTGTCATGTACTAAAATATATCACTAATGTCTAATGATATTATCCTTATTTTCTTGGAAAAAATCAGTCTTACACAAGAGAACTTTCAGTGAAGAACCTGGTTTATCGAGCTTATAAGGTATATATGCTACACTTCGCATAATTTGAAATAATTGCATATGGATCATGAACCGAAAATAGTCTCTCTTCATCCCAAAGTACTTTTGAACCAATTAGCTATAAATGAACTAGTTTCATCAAGAGTCCCATGCACCATAGTTGCCTAAATATCCGTGGAAGAATCTGATGCCTCTTCAAGCTGAAATTCCCAAGAGGAAAACCTCCAAGAAGTTGTTACATACTCAACCTTCTCATCTTTAAATTGATCCGACCTTACCCTCTTATCTCAAAATTTTTTAAAAGATCAAAATCTCCAAAATATAAAAATTCTCTCTATGTATCTCAAGTTTTTTAACTGATCAAATGGCAATCACCCATGAAAATCCCAAAAACTCGAAAAATCCTTCCTTACCACCCAAAGAACTTTCACCCACAGTTTCAACCACCCAAAATACCAAGAAAAAGCATAGCAAAATAATTGTATGCATCACAGTGGCCAGTAGAGAACAAAATAAGAAATTGAGTAAGATGTTACAAGTCAGTCAAGCAGAAGAACCATAGAATTAGGATAATCTGGTCTGCAACTGTGGAGGAAGAACCAGTTTCTTCTTAAACGAAACAGGTAACTTCTACGTTTCTCACCTCTGAGTTTGATTCTGCAATTACAGAAAAACTTGATAGTGGGTTTGTTCTAGTTGGGTGTATGACCAGTATTGAAAAGGGTAATGTTGTTAGTGAAGGCATTGGTGGTAAAAAAATGAAAAGTAAAAATAAAAGGAGAGCGAGGGTGTTGAGTCTGATGCGAGGGGAAGGGTGGAAGAACAAGTGCTTGGATTTGATTCTCCAATTGGTTATGGATTACATGATGAGACATGTGCAATAGTGGTATGGAGTAAAGATATTAGTGATAATGAGTAGATTATGAATGAAAGTATGAGGATAGAATCACAGGATAAAGGTGATGGTTTTGGTGATAGAAGTGCAACAGATGGGCTAGTTCGGTTAAGAAAACGATTTCATGAACTAGTTCCTTCTCTTGCTCAAATAGACAAGAGTCCTGATCTGCTACAAAAGTTGTCAGATAGTTACAATCAAAAGAATAAGAGCAAAGTTAGAAAGATTACAGGAAAGGACATGGGCGGCATTAAGAGAAAGAGTGCTCCTTCTATAACCTCGACTGAAGCTGAACATATGGGTTGTTGATGCTGCATTAGGTACTTCTGATGCAAAACAACGAAGTAATAATTATGTTGATGTCAATGATGCTTCAAATATGTAGGAACCTGGTTCTTCAAATTCTAAAGTTCAAGTATCTGATTGGAAGCAAAAGAGTTCACATCCCCTTCAAAATATAATCACATCCTTAGACTCTCGTATTCAACCTAGATCTAAGGCAAGGAACATGGTTGCCCTCCCAGCCTTCTTGCCTCCAATGGAGCCTAAGAACATCAAATAAGCATTGCAAAATGCTAACTAGATAGCTGCTATGTAAGAAGTACTCCATCAGTTTGAGAGGAATAAAGTATGACACCGGGTCCCTAGGCCTTCAGTTAGAACAGTGGTTGGACCCTGGCCCAAAAGAATCTCACTCGAAGGCCGCCAAAAGAATTTTGAGATATCATAAGGGAACCCAGGACTTGGTCCTCATCTATTTTTTAGGAGATAATTTTGATTTGGTTGGTTATGCTGATGCTGATTATTTTGGATATCTGGTGGATAGAAAGAGCACATCTAGAATGGCACATTTTCTGGGGTCATGCTTGTTCTTATGGGGTACAAGGAAACTAACTTTGTGGCTCTTTCTACCGTTGAAGCTAAATATGTCGTTGCTACTTCTTATTGTGCTCAACTACTATAAATTAATCAACAACTGGAAGACTTTGGTGTATTTACAGCTTGAATCCGGTACAACATAAGAGGACAAAGCACATTGATGTGCGCCATCACTTTTTGAGGGATAATGTTGAAAAGGGTCTTATTTATATGAAGTTCTTGAAGATAGAGGACCACGTAGCACACATCTTCACCAAGGCGCTGAGCAGGGAACATTTTGGAAGAAATCGTTTAGAGTTGAGGTTGATCAAGCTCAACTAAGTACTTGGTCCCTTGATGATTGGCTATGTTTCGAAGGAAAGGTACAACGCAAAAAATTAGTTTTCAACGACATCTAACTCAAATCTATAATATTACAGGTATACACATATGACATTTTCAGGACAAAACAAGCAAGAGTGATATTGCACTTCTAGAAGTTTTAGCTTAGATTTTGAAAAACCGCCAAGGAACCTGGTTCCTATGACTCAAGTTAGTAGTCTATTCAATACTTATAAGCCTTTTTAAACTGTTAAAGTGTCATATCATTAATTTTTTCCACCTCTCTCCTAATTTTTGAAGTCCAAAATGTTAAACCTTTTTTGAACTGACCAGTTGCCCCAAAAAACCATTTCATTCCCTCATACCCAACCAAAACCGGTTATTTTCTTCAAAATTATAATCAACCTTGTCTAAAAAAGAATCCTTCTCTCTAAATATTCCAAAAGTGAACCCAGCTCTAACATATTCCAAAATTCTAACTCCATTTGAATCAAAACCCGAGGAAGTCTTTGGTAGATTTTGATTGGACTTTCACTGAAAGGGAATAGGGTATAACTAATATTCTAGAGAATAAGGTTGAAATTGTTGCTGGGTTTGTAGAAGTCTTGAAAGATGGAGGAATTGGTAAATGTGCTGAAAAAGGGGGAACTGAATGAGGGACCTGATTCCTCTAGTCCTTCTCGGGATATTAATTGTGACGATGAATTCTTTTTTAGCTCAGTGTTTAAACGAACTTCTGATCCAGTAAAAAGGATTGGTGAAAAGTAAGCTGATTAATGATGAAGTGACGTCACTTGATGATGTGGTATATGTGGAGGATGAGGATAATGAAGTGGAAAAATCTTTATTTATGAGAAAGAACTCAAAGAAGAGCAAAATGGAGAAAAGAAAGTCAGCTGAGAAATATGCAACAAATGATAAGAGTGAACACATTGGGAAAGAGAAGAGGGAGACCTGAAAGCTCAGGAAAAGAAAGGGTAGTGTGACTGAAGAGTCTGGTTCCTTAAAGAAGCAAAAGGTTAAGTTATCAGAGTTAGAGAGGAAGGAGAATCTAAAGTCTCAAAAAGTGCTGTTAGGTGGAGTGTTTGACTTTGATATTGCTAAAAAATGGAGGAACTTCTTAACATTACCAAGTTCCAAAAATAGAATCACCTCTTTATTCCTCCAAGTCCCAACATTTATGAATAGAAGTAAAAACGTCTATGTTGTATGTTATACTCTAATGCTATATGTGCATGAGACTGAGTTTTTTCTTGATGAGGAGAAGCTTGAAGAGATTCTTAGTGATCTGATTGATGGTTCAACCTGCTCAGATAGGTAGAGAAGCGGGTCCCTGTGGACCCTTGGCATAATAGAATGCTAAGTTGACGAGTGAGAATGAAAGATTGAAGAAACAGGTAGAGGACTTGAGAGAGTAGATGATCATTGATCAAAGGATTGTAATGAATGAATGGACAAGCTCATCAAGTCCTTAGCCCTTTACTTTTATCACTACAAGAAAACTGCTTATTACATGGGGACTTTACTTGGGGATTTTATTCGCAGATAATACCTCCGAATTTTTATGGGAAACATTATAATTCCTAAATTCAAAATATTTTACCTGCGATAGATATTTTCCTAGGCAAATCCATAGGTAACTTTGGTGCCATTATGTACCAAAATATTACCTGGGAATTTACATGGGAAAATAAATCGGCAAGTACATTTCCCTATGAAAATCCGGAGGTAAGCAAATAAAGAAAATGGAAAAAAATATTATGTTAATCCGGAGGAATATCCCTAGGTAACTCAACATGTGACTTTAGTTGGGGATATTTTTTTGGGGATTTATGTGGGGGTTTTCTTATTTACGAAATTTCTTGGGGATATTATTGCTGCAGATTTAGCTGGAGATGTTTTTTTGGAGAATTAGCTAGGGATTATCTTAGCTAGCTAAAAATTTAGTTAGGGATATTTTCTTGGAAATTTACTAGTGAATTTTCTTACGTTGGAAATTACCTAGAGATTCATGTCTTTCACTCCTACCAAATTCTCTCGAATTCCTATCTTTTTTTGATACCTATGTTTGATAACATTGGTACTTCAGTTATTTAAATTATCATATTATGTATTGATTGAAACTGCAGTGATTTTGTTATAATCACTCTACTATGGGCAATCACTCTATTTTTTGCCAAGATATTCATTTGTTGTTCCGATTACTATTTACACATATATTACCCAAGTGGCATGAGTTAATGTTGTTGAACTTCTTTTTGGTTGTGCTTCTTCTGTTATTCTTTTCAATGATGCCAAAAGGAGAAGTTACATAGGTGTCAACAAGGGGGAGGAATAGAATGTATTTGATATGCTATGTTGTTCATGAAACATAGGTCTGCTTCGCAAGGGGAACATTGTTGTTAACATGTTTCTTATAGGTTTGATCCGTAGGGGGAACTTGTAAGGAATCTAGTTCTCAAGAGGAAAATCAATTTTGGGTTTGTCATCATAAAAAAAGGGCAGAAATTGATAAGTTATGTTATTTTGTGTTTTGATAATTTTCCAAACACTCTCGCGGAACTAGATAGGGATCAGATGTTATTAGTTCCCTTGGTCGTCGTACAATCAACTCTACATCTGCAAAAGTTGTTCTACTGTACCGATTGGCAGCAGATATGTTACTTGAAAATTGAAGGGAAAAAACATGTTCGCGGGGAGAATATGGCTGATTCATAGGATGAACAACGTGGAGATCTGGTTTTCAGGGGGAATATCGATTCTAAGTTTGTCATTATCAAAAAAGAGAGAAATTAATAAGTTATGCATTTTTATTTTGATGAATTGACAAACTTTATGAGAGAATCAGATAAGGAACCTAATACAATTAGTTCCATTGTGTTCAGAGTAATTAGTCAAATGTCTAGTTCAATTCTCAATAAAATCAGATAAAGGAACAACAGAGGCAATAAATAGGGTTCAGTTTCCCTGGTCGCCGTGCAATCAACTCTACAGTTGTAAAAGCTGATGCACTGTACCTTCTGAGAGTAGTACAACAGTTCAACAACACAACTGTAGCTTGCTAAGGCCAAACTAAAGGACACTTTATTGCATCATCTTTGATGACCTCTCACACACATATTATTAGCATGAGGCAAAAGATTTCATTTTCCAACAGTTGCAAGTCAAAAAATTAAATCATATTATCTCAAGTGCTAGCCACCACCTCTCTCAAGAATAAAGTTGTTGTAGCCTCAATTACCAGATCCAAAGATTGAAGATATCTTAAGTCCTTAGATTTATTGAGTTTTTGTTATTTTGTTCTTTATTTGTAATCCTACACTACTTTGTTGGACAGATTTAAACCACTATTTGGTTTAGTTTTTTGACTAGAGTTAGTCGAGGTTTGTTACCTTGTAATAGAGTTATTGCAAAGAGCTTACAATAGAGTTATTCTAAGGGGCGAGAGATTGAGAGTTTAATTCCTAGTTTGCACTAGGTTGTAATATGAAGTTTTCTCGGTTTAGTGGAGTTGAAATCCACCTAGGGTAGGTCATGATTTCTAGTCACCGAATAAGGAGTTTTCCATGCAAATATCGCATGTTCTTTATTTACTGCCGATTTACTGTGGGAACAGATAGAGAACCTAGTTCTCTATACTGTTTGATTTTACGGTCTGTTACTTACCATGAGAACTGGTAGAAAACGTGGTTCTCTACACATATTGATGGACTCTTAATTTTTATCAATACTACTATACATCGCAATCGTCTATTCTTATTATATAACATACGTACAGGTGGATTTTTGAAGTAATTTTTGTCACGAGTCATATTTGTCACGACCCAATTTCGCCCTTGCCATAAGAATCCAAATTCACTTTTAATCTTTCTTGTTGCGGCGTGCAACCCGATCCCTATCATATATTATTGTTGCGCCGTGCAACCCGATCCAAATATATAATAATTGTTGCGGCGTGCAACCTTATCCAAATGTTTAATTGTTGTTGCGGCATGAATTTTTTTTCACCGCAAGGACCTCGTCCTTATATAACATCCACCGCAGCTTGTAGCCCGGTTTACATATTTCATATCATATAAAAATGTGAGGATCTCGTCCTTAACTCTGAATCATAAGTATTTCGTCCTTAACTAAAATTTTCCATTTCCTTTCTTCCTTCTTTCAAATAATTTCCATTAAATAAAATCACACATATAATGAACCCTCATACCATTAGGCATATAATTCATAATTAAAATTAATTATTTTGAAATTACATCAAACTCACCAAAATGATTAACAAAAGTCACTTTTGGGCTCACAACTACTTTTAGCGACCAACACATAATGATAGACATAGCTATCTCCATATAATCTCCCAACAGAAGTATTCACATGCGCAAATTTTAGGATTACGAAGCTCACTCATGAGTATAGCATATTAGAAGGACTTGCCTCGATACTAATAAACGAATCAAGTTAAGGATATTGTCCCCTTAGGATAACTCGAGTTCGTACTTGTAACGACTCCATATAGTGTAGCGACCTCAACTATACCATAGCAAATACATCACTGGATCAGGCCTCCACCTCTTAGGCGCCATCTACCTGCTTTTCCTCCATCCCTAACTGATAGTTTAAGTAAAGTAGTAATTGTAATAGAGTATGGGGCATGTGTACGCTGATGGAACGTATTTTTCCCAAGTCTATCACAATTTCTCAAGATGTTCCTAGTATCACCATCTTCATAACAACCTATCTGCAGTTCGACTGCTCATACTGAGTCTGTACCGGATAAATTAAATAGCCATTGCAGGAAATTTCATGCCACTGGTACATTAAAAGATGACTGCCCCACGCGAGTGTTGTGATTAACGTATGCACTACGAGTATACTGAATATGCTTCCTTGACCCCGAATTATTAAGGACGCCGGAATATCTCAAGTCTCATCACTATCTCATTTAAATTTCAGCTCTTGAACATATACAAGTTTTGGAAAACCTTTCAATACCACATAAATATATCTCAGGCCAAAATTGGTATAACACATGACCCCGCAAATCTGATCGTTGATAGTGGACTCCCCTCACTTGTGCGAATCATAAGACACATTCCCGATGATCCATGATACTAACCTTCACCCCTCGTATGATACCAGTCATAGGACACCTCAAGCCATTTACTTGGTGATTGTCATCCTCATGATAGTTAAACTCACTTCCTCTATTGCCTCAGCTGCTAGTATGTACTCTTCGCTAATTAGAAATCTCATATGAACCACATAGTCTCTAATACCACTAACTATCTTTAGATCTACATCCACCTGTAATGATTTTGTAACCAATTAAACCTTCTTAAGATTGTACTCATCAACCAGATGTCAAGTTCTGATGCACCCCTATGTGTATAACTGAAGATCTCTTCGCATTTCCATATCCTCAATTCTGATCAACACGTGGTAACAATGGTTGAGCAACCCTGGCTCTCTTACAACCCTTTTACGATATTACAAACCATTGGCATAGTGTGCAATTCCACACATGAGTGGATGCAAAAGAACCTAAGATGTATGCTTCAAGCAGAATAAATGTCGCACGATAAAGAATGAATGAAGTGGGAATTTTTCCTACTAGTTCTGTAGCCTGTCGAAGATAAGTACAGACGTCTCCATACCGATCCGCAAGACTCTACTAAACTCACTTATGAGTTATAGCACCTATGAACCTAGAGCTCTGATACCAACTTGTCACGACCCAATTTCCCCTCCGTTGGGTTTCGTGATGGCACCTAGTCTTAAGGTCTAGGTAAGCCTAATAATTGCGGAATAACAACCATGAATAATAACATCTCAAATTCTTCTGAAATAAAATTCTTATACAATGAAAATCTTCCCAAAACCCAGTAGTACAAGTCGTAAGATCTATAGAGTTTTTCTCTACCATTTTTAAACACAACCGTAAGGAAATAAGTTCAGTAGTGAAAATATAAAATAAGAAGGTGGCTCCGAAGCTTGCGAACGCTGCAACAGGTTTACCTTGATACTTCACCGCAAGGAATAGCTACTATCGACCAAATACCTGGATTTGTACACAAAAATGTGCAGAAGTGTAGTATCAGCACAACCGACCCCATGTGCTGGTAAGTGCCTAGCCTAACCTCGGCAAAGTAGTGACGAGACTAGGACCAGACTACCAAATAAACCTGTACAAGATAGCGTACAAAATAATAGAAAGCAGACAACATTGATGGCAACAATGATCAACCAGTGATATAAATAGCAGGCAACAAGAACAACATAACTGTTTCTCAACAAATAATAAAAACAAGTGCACTCAGTTAATGAAGTCCTTCAAGTATAAATCTTTCGCCTACAAATCCTTCAAGTAATAATCTCTAAGTTAATATGCTTTTCAATAAATATATCTCTTTCAACTAAGCATCTTTTTAATATAATTCTTTTGAGTAAAGGTCACCTTTTGATGCCTCATTTTATAATCATAATAATATAGGTCTCAATCCACTTTCATATTTTACGGCATCTCGTGCCCATATTTGTATTACAACCACACGGACAACTCACGTGCCATTAAATAAAACTATAATATTTTCCCCGGCATCTTGTGCCCACATATTTCTATCTCGCATTGCACAATAACATTCTCATGTTACTCAGTTCATAGGTTCCATACCCAATACAATTAAGAATATTCAAGGAGCCTCGTTCGCTTAACATAAAGTAGAGTACAACTTTCGACTTAATTAGGATATCAACAAGAAAAGATGAAGTTTTTTTTTTGAAATCATTTGATAAAGAAAATACCATTTTCAATTAAAGTAAAAAATAGAATGAATCATTACCTTTAATACGAGAAATCAATAAATCAATACATAGTAGAAATTCCATTTTTAGTAAGGTACAACCTCAAATGGTTTAAGGAAAATTTAGTTGAGAAATCCCTTGAGTTAAAAATGTAACAATTGTTGAAATTTGAAGTATTGAAAGCTATGTATAAATGTGGCAAGGTATTGAAAACAATACGGATTCCAACACAAAGGATCACAGTAATAAGGAAAATTATGAACTGTTAAAATACTTGAATTAATAACAACAATTAAACACAACAAACAGGAAGTGCACGACACCACCCTTCGCGCTTTAACTCACGTCCTCACCATAAGAATCAAAATTCGCTTTTAATCTTTCTTGTTGTGGCGTGCAACCCGATCCCTATCATATATTACTGTTGCGGCATGCAACCCGATCCAACTATATAATAATTATTGCGGCGTGCAATCCGATCCAAATATATAATAATTGTTGCGGCGTGCAACCCGATCCAAATATATAATAATTATTGCAGCGTGCAACCCGATCCAAATATTTAATAATTGTTGCGGCGTGCAACCCAATCCAAATATATAATAATTATCGCAGCGTGCGACCCGATACAAATATTTAATAATTGTTGCGGCGTGCAACCCGATCCCATTTCATGTATCTCATGGTAGGCGTACCACCCGCTCCCATTTCATTATATCTCGTGGTAGGCGTACCACCCGCTCCCATTTTTATTATATCTTGTGGTAGGCGTACCACCCGCTCCCATTTAATTATATCTTGTGGTAGGCTTACCACCCACTCCCATTTGCCAACAAACAAATAAATAATCACAAATAATCCCGGCAAGGAAATAAGAGAAATATAACAACATCCCGAATATTTCAATAATATCCTGGCAAGGGAATAATAATATTTCAATAATATTCTGACAAGGGAACAATAATATCAACACAATAACATCCCGGCAAGGCAACAATAATATCAAAACAATAATAAAATATGAAGCACAATAAACGACAACAGAGTCATAACAATTATAATACACGACTCACGGGCATACTTGACACCAACGCATAGGTACTCGTCACCATGCCTATACGTCGTACTCTACAATTAACATGTAACAAATAAGACACAACTCCTAATCCTTCAAGCTAAGGTTAGACCAAACACTTACCTCTTTGAAGGTAGGCCGATTTTCCAAAATAGCCTTCTTGTTTGAATTGACCTCCGAGAGACTCAAATCTATCCAAATTAATTGTATAACATCATTAAAATACATCAAAAACAATTCCGGATAATAAAACATTGACTTAAAAATCCACATTAAAAAGTCAACCAAAAGTCAATGCGGGACCCGCCTCTCGGAACCCGACTTAATTTTCATAAAATCCGAACACCCATTTTAATACGAGTTCAACCATACTAATTTTATCAAATTCCGACATCGGATTGTTTTTCGGATCTCAAAAATTCCTTTTTGAAGTTTCTATAAATTTTCTCCAAATTTTCACCCCAAATCACGAATTAAACAATGAATTCTATGATAGATTCATGTATTCTAGTCAAATTCGAGTAATAATCACTTACCCCGATGAATTTCTTGAAAAACCTTCAAAAAATCGCCAAAATCCGAGCTCTCTAGGTCAAAATATCAAATAAAACCCAAAACCTCGTATTTATCACGGATTCCACCTATGCGTACCGCACAAAAATGACCGTGGTCCGCGCAAAACCAGTGCGGTCCGAGCAAAAATGACTGCGGCAGCGCAGGTTTTGCTCTGCAGTGACATGCTTTAGTATTTTGGACATAACATTCGCTACAGATGTCCAAATGCCTATTATAATATGGTTCTGAAAACTAGATTAGATATATACAACTTTCGTTTTTGAATCTTCCCCAAATTCCTTGTAGATCAAAAGATATGCGCTTCCGAAGTTGGACCGATGACCTACAGATCTTCATGACAGCGACTGCGGTCATTTTTACGTGCCCGGCACTAGGCCAGCGCGCCCAGCGCTAAGAATTCTACCCCCATCCATTATCTAAGTTCCAAAATATCCGTACTCGCTCAAAACACACCCGAGACCCTCAGACCTCAACCCAAACATAAAAACACCTCCCATAACATCATTAACACCTAGTCGAGCTTTCGAATCACTCCAAACAACATCAAAACACCAAATCAACTTCGGATTCAAGCTTAAGAACTTAGAAATTTCAAATTCCACGAACAATGCCAAAACCTATCAAATCAAGTCCGATTGACCTCAAATTTTACACACAAGTCATAAATGACATAGTGAAGCTATTCCAACTTCTTGATTCGGATTTTGATCTTGATATCAAAAAGTCAACCCCTCGGTCAAATTTCCAAACTTCGACTTCTCATTTTCGCCATTTCAAGGCTAATTAAACTACAAACTTCCAAAAAAAATTCGGGCACACTCCTAAATCAAAATTACCATACGAAGCTATTGACATCATTAACATTCCATTTCGGAGTTGTTTACTCAAAAATCAACTATCCGGTCAACTCTTTCCATTTGAGCTTCAAAAATAAGATTTTGTTATTTTTTCCTCTTTAAATTTAACTCCGAATCTTATGAATACCAAACTCGACCATACATGTGGGTCGTGATGCATATTACGAAGCTTCTCAAGGTCTTAAGCCGTTGAACGAAAATGCGAATTCTTAGAACGAAATTTTGGGTCGTTACATCCTCCACCTCTTAAACAAACGTTCGTCCTCGAACTTACTAAGAATTATTTCTAGGTTACCAACTTGATAATTTTATTTTTACACCAATACTCGCGGTTGATCCCAAATTACCGTGACAATACCAGATCAATTGAGATTATTCCTTTCCTCCATATTTTTTTTAAACATTAAGACCAAATTTCTTACACTCCGATCCTTTTGAAAAGGTCTGATTTTCACATCATCACACGATATTAGTCTCCTCTGGCTATAGCAACTCATGCCTATGCACGTATCAACTTTTTATTAGCAATTAACGATTGTTACATTCTCCCCCACTTAGGGTCATTCATCCTCAAATAAGAAGTAGAGTCCGTCCTCAAACACATAATGTAACTTATCTCTTTCTTTGAACATCTCCATACCCTAAATGTTTTTCAAACTCCCAAATTTTTCAGAAATTTCGGTAGAGTCTCCCCTGTAATTGGCCCTATCCACCTGTCATAGTAAAACCAAAACAACTCTTAATAACACATCCACAACTCAGCAAATCACCGTAATGTATATATGAATAATACAAATCTCCACATTACAACCGTGATATTATCATATGTATGACCATAACCACATCTCCAGTCTTAATAGTTGTTCATAATCGATTACAAATCGCCAATTAATCTCATGCCAACAAAAATCTCGTTTCAAACCTTCATTTTCTAACAACGAGGCATGAAGACCTCGTAATTAATTACCTAAATTAACGAGTTGCATTTAACGCCACATGGGCACTTATCTTTTGGGCTAAACTCAATAGTTACAATACAAAATTGGCATATTATGAACAGAGATATTCATACAAGAATTTTTCAAATAAGCCTCGTAGGCATGACTCCCTATAAGTACTATAGTACTTTTTTTTATTACACAAAGGGAGAATTAAACACATGATTTTTTTTCACCACAAGGACCTTGTCCTTATATAACATCCACCGCAACTTGTATCCCAGTTTACATATTTCATATCATATAAAAATGTGAGGATCTCGTGCTTAACTCTGAATCACAAGTATTTTGCACAGGGTGCCAACTAAAATTTTTCATTTCCTTTCTTCCTTCTTTCAAATAATTTCCGTCAAATAAAATCACACATATAATGAACCCTCATACCAGTAGGCATATAATTCATAATTGAAATTAATTATTTTGAAATTACATCAAACTCACCAAAATGATTAACAAAAGTCACTTTTGGGCTCACAACTACTTTTAGCGACCAACTCATAATTATAGACATAGCTATCTCCCAACAAAAGTATTCACATACGTAAATTTTAGGATTACGAAGTTCACTCGTGAGTATAGCATATTAGGAGGACTTGCCTCGATACTCATAACTGATTCAAGTTAAGGAGATTGTCCCTTTAGGATAACTCGAGTTCGTACTTGTAATGACTCTATATAGTGTAGCGACCTCAACTATACCATAACAAATACATCAATGGATCGGGCCTCAACCTCTTAGGCACCATCTACCCGCTTTTCCTCCATCCATAACTGGCAGTTTAAGTAGAGTAGTAATTGTAATGGAGTACGTGGCACGTGTGCGCTGATGGAACGTATTTCTCCAAAGTCTATCACAATTTCTCAAGATGTTCCTAGTTTCACCATCTTCATAACAACCCATCTGCAGTTCGACTGCTCATACTGAGTCTGTACCGGATAAATTAAATAGCCATTGCAGGAAATTTCATGCCACTTGTACATTTAAAGATGACTGCCCCACGCGAGTGTTGTGATTAACGTATGCACTATGTGTATACTGAATATGTTTCCTTGACCACGAATTATTAAGGACGCCGGAATATCTCAAGTCTCATCACTATCTCATTTAAATCTCAGCTCTTGAACATATACTTTGGAAAACCTTTCAATACAACATAAATATATCTCAGGCCAAAATTGGTATAACAGATGACCCCGCAAATCTGATCGTTGATAGTGGACTCCCCTCACATGTGCAAAATCATAAGACACATTTTAGATGATCCATAGTACTAACCTTCACCCCTCGTACGATACCAGTCATAGGACACCTCAAGCCATTTACTTGCCGATTGTCATCCTCATGATAGTTAAACTCACTTCCTCCAATGTAATGACCCGACCAGTCATTTTGAGTCCTAGCATGTCATTCAGCAGTCTGAGGCCATGAGCAGCTTCATTTCAGGTATTGTGGCTTGTTCGCATGGTCGGAATTTGAATTCAGGAAGATCAAAGTTTAATTTAAATGAAAATTCTCATTTGAGTAGCTTAAAGTTGAAAGAATGAAATAGGATTGGATCTTTGAGTAAACGACCTCGGAATCAGGATCTGAAGGTTCCAGCAGGTTCGTATGATGATATCAGACTTAGGCGTATGCCCGGATCGGGTTTTGGATGACCCGAAAACGTTTTGACGCCTATTGTGGAAGTTAGCATTTTAGAAGAAATTTCTTAAGTTTGGCTTGGAGTGCATTTCAGTGTTATCGATGTCCATTTGGGATTCCGAGAGTGGTGATTCTGGAGTCGGTAGAGTGATCAGAAGTGAATTCGGAGGTTCGTAGGTCATTTTGAAGCCATTTGGCTAAAGATAGAAATTTGAAGGTTTTTTAGAAGTTTGACTGGAAGTGGACTTTTTGATATCAGAGTTGGAATCTGATTCCGAAAGTTGGAGTAGGTTTGTAATGTCAAATATGACTTGTGTGCAAAATTTGAGGTCAATCGGACATGATTTTATAGGTTTAAACATCGAAAGTAGAAGTTGGAAAGTTCAAAGTTCATATATCTTGAATTGAATGTCGATTGATGATTTTAGCATTGTTTGACGTGATTTGAGGCCTCGAGCAAGTCCGTAATGTGTTTTGGGATTAGTTGGTGGGTTTGGTTAAGGTCCCGGGAGGCCTCGGGTGGATTCCGGATCGTTAACGGATCAAAAATGGAATTTTAAAGAAGGCTGAAGGATGTGGTTGCTAGTGTTTTCGCTTCTGCGGAAATGGGACCGCAGAAGCGGCTCCGTAGAAGCGGTTGAGGGAGCCGCAGAAGTGGATTCGTTCAAAGGTTCCTGGACCTCAGATGCAGTCAACATTCCGCAGAAGCGGGATCGCATCTGCGGAATAGGGTATCGCAGAAGCAGTAAAGGGGGATGAGCCCAGGACTGCAGAAGCGGCTTTTGACCGCAAAAGCGGAACTGTAGAAGCGAAAAAAGTTCCGCAGGTACGGAAAAGGCTGGAGGCAGAGAGTTGTTTTAAAAATTGGATTTTGGTCATTTCTCTCATATTTTTCATGGCTTGGACGATTTTTGGGGAGCTTCAAGGGAGGGTTTTCATCATCAATGATAAGTTATGTTATCCCCACCTATTATGACTTAAATATATTGATTATGTATGGATTTTTAGCATGTAAATGGATAGAAAATTGAGGGTTAGAGGAAGGCCTAGAAAATAAGTGTTCTTGGATTTTGACCATGATTTTGAGTATGGAATTAAGAGAAAATCATATATTTGAGTTCGTGAGTTCATGGGTAAACTTTATCTTCGAGAAATTTTGGATTCCGAGTACGTGGGCCCCAGGGCAGTTTTGTCAACTTTTCGTTCGGGGTTAGGAATTATTATAAATTGGGTTGTAAAGTATAATTGAGCATGTATTAATGGATTTATATGATCGTCGGCTAGTTTTGGAGCGTTGCGCGTTGGTGCAAGTCTTCGGAAGAATGTAGAATGCTGGTTGTGGATCTTCGTAGCGAGGTGAGTCTCCTTTCTAATCTTGTGAGGGGGAATTTACCCCATATGTGAGTTAAACTGGTTAAGTGCTCCTATTTGTGGGGGCTACGTATGCACAAGGTGACGAGAGTCCGTGTATAGCTACTATTATGCTATTGTCTGGGTAGTCTAGGACCCAAAAGCATGTTATATTTGAATTAATTGTGAACCCATTGATGTTTTGAATTGCTTAGATCACATTAAATTAATAAATAGATTTCTAAAAAGACTTAAGCTTCATTTTCTCAAATTATTAATTGGCTTTCTTGGATAATTTCTCCATGTTGGCTTCTTGACTGATTGTTTGTCTGTGTGTGTTTATGTTGGAACGGGCCGAACGCCTCGGCAAATTAATAGATGCATTTATAGGCGCGCCGTCGACCCTCGGCAAGTGTACATTTATTTCTGTTGGATCGGGCCATCGCCTCGGTGTGATTTGCGCATGCTTGTGTTGCTGCCTGAACTTAATTAAGTTATTATTGCCCTTTTGTGGCTGAAAAATATGTGGATTATATTTAATGAGAAATTCTGAAAATTTTCCTATGAAAGAATTATGTGTTTACTTGTTTCCTCTATTTGGATTAGAATCATGTTTATAAAATAAATCCATTGTTTAATATATACATATTCAGGATGAATCATTATTGGACCATTAGAGAGCATCAAAGTTTACCATCTCGTCTCTACCCCTTCGGGATTAGGCGGGATACTCATTGAGTACACGTTGATTACGTACTCATACTACACTTTTGTGCATTTCTGTTGCACAAGTATATATACCTCTAGCAGCCCATTGGGCGTAGCAGCATGGATGACTCTAGGGCTAGGTGAGCTGCATTGTTTGAGGCGACCCGCAGCTAGTGTAGTTCCCTCCAGTATTTTCTTATTATTATCTTTCTGTCCACCGTGTCTCGGACATATGTTGTATTTTATTTTCCATATCGATAGTTGCTCATGCACTTGTGACACCGGGTTTCTGGGATATTTGAAGTATTGTATTAACTGTTCAACATTTAAATTTGATTGAAACTATATCCTTTAAAATTTCTTAATAATGAAGGAAAAATCTTGGATTTCAAATGAGTTAAAATGAGATTTAATTAAGTATTTGAGTTGGCTGGCCTGACGATGATGTCCGGCATCATCACGATCCTTAGTGGATTTTGGGTCGTTACAACATGGTATCAGAGCACTAAGTTCCTGTCGGTCTCCCGAGTACATCTGTACTTATCCTCGAAGACGTTTGTACTTATCCTCCGGAGGCTACAGGGCTGTTATGAGTACTTCCCTTCTTGATTTTCTTGTCGTGCGATTCAATTCCTTTGAGGCTTATGCCTTTGATTCCTTCCCACTCAATCTTATGCGACACGAGCGCTTGTTAGAAATCGAGAATTTTAAGAATTGAAATGGCACAACAAATGTGGTGCAGGATGATTTTTCCCGGTATAGTTGATTGGACTATGGTAGTCGCATTATGGAGGGATATTCTTTTTTTTTAGCTCAGTAATAGAACATCTAAGAGCCTTGAGGCTAGGCACAGGTTGCCATGATGCTTATGAGCAATTATTCCGCAGTGTTGTTGTAATGGTAGGGTGTTGCCCATGTGTCGGGGCAGTGAATGAATAGAAGGGAGGTTTAGTCAGCGTGTAATCAAGGGATTCAGT
Source organism: Nicotiana glauca (assembly GCA_026770625.1). Lineage (NCBI taxonomy): Eukaryota > Viridiplantae > Streptophyta > Magnoliopsida > Solanales > Solanaceae > Nicotiana > Nicotiana glauca. The sequence goes on from MU742301.1 coordinate 59,245, forward strand.
ATTTTATTCCCAGCAGGGGAAAGTCAATCGAACTAAGGATGGTCAGGTGTGGGCTAGTGGAAGTAATGAGGCTTGGTATTTGCAAGCGTGGTTGAGCATTCTTTTATGAGAGGGTGTCGTGGTCCTGATTGAACGTACTAAGTTGTTGGTGTTATAATATGCTACAATTCGCCTTTATGGCAGGGTATTCTGAAACAATATTGGAGGTACAACTTTCAAATATCGCATGATGCGGTGGTTTAAGATCGAATCAGAATTTCTAATGTTGACGGCTCGATGAAGATGACCTTTGGAAAGTTTTAAAGTTAGTAGCAATGGTGGGTTCAAGTGCCACGAAGGTAGATGTTATTTAAGGCAACAATTGAGCAGCAGAGTATGAGGAAGGACATGTGGGAAGTGCCAGGCGGTGCTTAAAATTTCTAGAAGGCCAAATATGAGGAGCAAGGTCGAATGATCGATTAAGGAGATGAGTTCTGCCAAAGTGGGAGAGTGGCGGGTGTGCACATGGGCTTGGTAGTAGGAAGACTATGCGCCCTAAGGAGAAATTGGATCGAATTGGGGATTTTAATGATTGGTGATTGAAGTCTGCGTGTATGATTTCAAGTATGAGTTATTATACGGCAAAAGATTGATATGGCAGAAATGAGCTGCTTGAAATGGAGAAGGGTGCAGCATAAAGCTGAATTTGGAAAGTTGTTGCCGCACATTTAATTGATGTCTGCAAGAGGCGAATGGACTTGTGCAGCTGGAATGTGAGCTCGGACTCAATATGGGCTATTGGTGTCATAGTGTATGTACCCCGTGCAGCGGCGTGGGAAGATGTCGGGAGGTGATTCCCCTAGGTAGGTTATTCCCCGTGAGCAGATTAGCGGTCGCGTGTTTGGCGAAGCTTCTGCAATGAATTATATTGGTTGTTCAACAAAGAGATCGGTCGTGCGGATGTGGTTAATGATTCAGAATATGAAAGATGGGGATTAACAAGAAGATTTCGAGACATTTTGATAGCTTATGGCGCGAGTTTATGTCAATAAGAGGTAAAAAGGTCAGGCGAACTGAAGAATGGTAAAATGATGGCTTCAAGCTAAGTGGGAGAGTCCCACCGCTTATGATTGGGCTGTGTGATTAAATACTTGCATGATTTCTGGTTATTAGCATATTGATGGATTAATTCAGCTACGAGAAAAGACCATAAGTAGTAAATTGAGCGGAGGAATTATTAAGGATGTGCTATGGTAAGCTTTATGGGCTCATGTTCGAACTTGGGAAAAGATTCAAAATTTATGCCTTGTATAGAAGCCAGTTTAAAGGGGAGTGGTTCTGCCAGGTGCTTCGTTGAGAAGGTATTAATGTGCTAGAAGATTCATGGAGTTGATTATATTCGGGACCAAGTCAGAGCGGGTGGCTCTCAATAACGGTCCTAGTGAATTCAAGAGGTAAAGTGTGGAACCTAATGATATCGATCTTGTAGGTACAATTAAGAATCAAGCTTTGTAGCAGTTTATGAGAAGAGGAACAGAATGTTCCGGGATGTTTGGTTTGTGGTGTATCATTTGGGTGTTATGAAATAGTTTGTGGGAATTGAGACAGCCTGGTCTCGATTCAAGGACACTCGGTGTGAGTGTAGATGGAGTATGTTATATGTTGAATAGAGTTAGTCTTATTTATAAGGCAATCAAGGAGGAATTGGAAGAAGGTAAATTGATTAGCCATAGTTGAATTGGTATATTGGGGCCAGTGATTAGTTTGTTCCGCGAGATCAAGTTATGTGTATGATTTGTAGAGGTACGTGTGAGGCATGTCGACCGCCGTGATTGATGATTTATCAGGGGCATTCTTCTGTTATGGCTTGTAAAGTGGAAGCAGATTCCGGAAAGGCTATGGTGGGTTGGACCACTACTTGTAGATTTGCATATTCTATGGTTATGGGAAATTACCTATGTATTGCTATGATTCTCCTTAAGCGAGTTAACTGCAACGTTCTTATATGATAAAATGTGAAAATATTAATGAATTCGGAGTTATGATGAAAATCGTGTCCTATCGTATATTGGCACCTTGGGTGCGGTGAGAGGTATGGAAATGTGAAGTGAGGATCAAGGTTGCAGTTTGGTGTTGACAAGGATTTCACGGGCTCGGATGAGCAAGGAAGGGGTTGAATGATTAGCGTAAATTGGTATTGTCCTCCGCGTCACCTGAGATCGATGTGTTGTGGAAGAGGTTTTGCATCCTGATTAAGGATTCTAGATCGCTTTTCAGTGTTAGTGCGTCCAATGGTTTAGATGTGCGGACCCATCATTTATTTTGGAAGATTGTGGGAGCGTGTCCCGCAGAAAGATTGTATAAGTGTGACATGTAGTCACTTGATTGGCTAAAGATTTAAACCAAGTTTGAGGATTGTGGTAATATCATTAATTTGAGAATTTATGCATGGAGGGCACTTTGTATATTGGGTTATGAATTGAGGAGGTTGCTACGATTATGATGGTTATTCTTACGTGATATGAGGCAAAAGGGGGTTACTACGGACCTTTGAAAGGTCATTGACCAACTTGGTGAAATCAGAAATCGGCTTGAGATCGGTGGGTTGATTTATTTGTGAACATGGCTTTATATCAGGCCAGTTGTGTTCGTTTCAGCGAGCGTTCCCTATGGAGGAACAGTCAAGGTGTTATTTTGTCATCATCTATTCCAGGTAATGATGTATTGTGTCGTATGCATTGTGAGACGGCTCAGTAAATTCTTATGTGTTGAGGTTCCGCGTGGCGATGATAGCCTTTCCGGAATGCCGGTTGTAGATCATCGGAGCGAGGTGAGTCTCCTTTCTAATCTTGTGAGGGGGAATTTACCCCATAGGTGAGTTAAACTGGTTAAGTTCTCCTATTTGTGGGGGCTACGTATGCACGAGGTGACGAGAGTCCGTGCGTAGCTACTATTATGCTATTGTCCGGGTAGTCTAGGACCCAAAAGGATGTTATATTTAAATTAATTGTACCATAGTGGGGGGTTTGTGGGTCGGATTTAGCTCCGATTAGCTTTTGTTCATAAGTCTTCATAAGTCTGAATA
>MDKF010814495.1:0-27360 GCA_026770625.1 Nicotiana glauca
TTTAAACCAACTACCATTTAGGATCCATTCCTCGTCCTTCATCCTTTTCTGTATGGTTTCTCCAATTAATTCCACAGCAATTGTAAAACCTTCTTTTCCTGCTAAGTCAACATGCCTTGTTCTTGCAACATACCCGACTATGCAATTCCCGAAATAAGTTTGAGGAATTGGTGGATTGAGTCGCGCTCTGCAGTCTGCTGCACATCCGAAGAACTCCACTTCATTCCCTTCTATCTCTTCCCCTATTGCGGCCTTTGATTTTATTAAGCAAGTCCATATATAAGCACACGTTACTGTGAAAGATGTTACATGAGTTAGGTTTGATCGTCTTGACAATATTAAATTCTTGAGCTTCAATATGTCATCCCGTGCTACAATGAAAGTACCGCGAACCTTATCAGGAGGAGTCACGGTGTCACACATCTCCAACTTATATTTCTTTATTTCGTCCCATATCGACTTCCCTAGTCCGTAAGGGTCTTTAATTAAGGACCTATCATAAAACGGAATGAAGTCATTTGCTAAGAATTGTTCATCTCCGCCGAATTTGGTAAGCAGAGCCCATGCCCTTATGAACCTTACTATGGTAGCTCCATCACCAACAACGTGATGATTAGTGAAACCAATGGATATGCCATGATTCGGAAAAAGTGTCACTTGAATGGCTAAGACGGGGGCTAATTGGACCCCAAGTGCATCCTTAGGTTCTCTCAATTGAGGAACAAAATGATAAAAATCCTTCAGATTTCGTGGGTGGTTACCAGCGATAAAAGCAAAATCCATATCAGTCTCAGAAAAGATTACAGATACAGAATCTCCTGTTACATAACGCAATTCAGGATAACCGTTACAATCTAATAGTGGACAAACAACGTTGCCAGCTAAGGGTAAATAGTGTTTGAGAGTGAGGGAGAGAGAATCTTTAAGAGTAGGAATAATGGTTTGGACGAAATCGGATTTGGAAATAGGGAATTTGTAGAACAAAATTCGGCGGTTATGGTTGAAAAGTAACCATAGATGATCAAAATATGTGAGAGGAAGTGTGAGCTCAGCTGCACTGCCGGGAGGTGGCGCAACTTGACATTGTTCAATCAGAGAAGCCATTATTGTAGCGTTTTTGGTTTAGAGTACACAATGGTAATTGGCTTTTCAGTATATAGAATTTCAAGAAGTTACTTCACACATAAAGTGATACAAGTAAAAAATTGGGTCCGTGACTCTGACATGTACATCGACAACAGGCCAATCGTCATTGCATATAATGTGTGGCCAATATGGATTTGGAATATCACACGTTTCATTTTAAAGAGCTGCACACGATATCGCTCTTTAGAAAGTTAATATAATAGCCCCATTTGGTCATTACAATTATTTCATTACTTTAAATTGAACTTCAAGTAAAAATTAAAATTTGATTTATTATTCCTACTCCAACGTAAAATAGAGAATTTGAAGTTGAAAAATTAATTTGAATAATATTTTCAAGTGAAATTCAAGTTTTTACTAAAAAAACTTTTCAAACTTCGTTTACAAAGTAAAATTGATGTTCAAACTATCAACACATACTTCTTCTTTTTATATATGGAAAATGCCCATAAGTCTTTAAACTATGCGAAATTGAGCGAATTTGCTCGTTATTTATACTTTGGCATAAATGTGCTCCTGTTATTTATTACTTGATTTAAATGTGCGCCCTGTTATTTAATACTTGCTTTAAATGTGCCCTTATTTTAAATGGCCCTATATGGAGGATATATTTAGTCTCACGCGCCTTCTTTGAGGGCATACCATTAAAGTTCTTAAACTTCTATATTATTGAGTTATATTGTTTGATTCATGGCAATATAATAAAAGTTTATAATGGTAAAATCCCCTCAAATCGATTTCCTTCTGTAAATGTTAAATACGGACAAAGAAAAGCAAAATATAGAAAAGCCGACAATTATAATTTCATCAAAATATGGTTCAAACGCCTACACTTATAATTTCATATATATAAAATTATAAATATAATTAAGTGATTTGTTGCTAGGTGAATCACTTAATCATAGTACATAATACCTCATGGAAAACTTTACCAATGCGTTGTTGGTGAAAGAATGAACGTTGAAAAGCAAAGCTGTACGTTGCTGATTGCACAAGACTTTGATTCCCATTTCCAGAGAGTATTGTAGTATGTTAATTTGGATTTTGGACCACTCATTTTTTCGGGGATTTGTGTCTATACCCGTTTTTGTGTCACGTTTTAATTTGTGTCCGCTTTGCAAAAGAAATGTAAGTGTACACGTTTTTTTGCATAATTTCAGTATATAGGGCTGAAGTAGCAAAGTCAATCGCACTTGAAGTTCAGCTCTAGAGTTGAAGTTTTTGTTTTGTAACTGACTAACTGTCGAACTTCAGCTCTAGAGGTGAAGTTTTTGTTTGTAACTGACGAAGTTTTTGTTTGTAAGCTTTAGCTCTAAAACTGAAGTTTTTAATTTTTTAACTATCGAACTTCTAGAGCTGAAGTTTTTGTTTGTAAGGAGCTGAAGTTTTATCTAGTGAGGAATATTTGGGAGAGTGGAGATGAATAAACTAAAGGTTACAACAATATTGGCATAGGAATCTGGCGAATAAGGGTTGTCTAATCAGTTCACAGAGATCATGGCCATTTCTTTCGTTCAGCTTGTACACATTGACAAACTTTTGCACTGCATTGTGGTATTGAGTTCCCTGCAACATGTAATAGTTGAACGGAGCTAAAGAAGAAAAGAACAAGAAGAAAAGGAAAACCAACAACCACCAAGCCTTGTTGACACATAAAAGAATGAGAAGGATGGGGTGCGAGGTTGAAGGGCAGAGTAGATAACCACCCAACACACAAAAATAATTTACTTTTTATTTACACAATCTTTGATATATGCATCTACATTGAGTTTTCGTGGATTGATATAATGTGGACATGCAATTCTCTAGGGGAGTGAACATTCTGTTAGTTTTCAAAAAAACAGAAATATATTTTTATTCTTGTAATTAATCTAAATAGAAAGAACATCCACAGTATTGAAAATAAACTGATGGTGGCAAAAGATTTCCCTTTCTCTCATTATTGAAGTTAGGGATAAGGAGAAGTTTGAGAAAGAAGAGACGGATATAACATTGAGGAGGAGAGGAGGAGAAAGGGGGCTTGTGAGCACGTGATTTTTGCCACGCTTAAACTACTCCTACAAAATTCCTCAGAATTAGGATTTTTCTTTAGTTGAATTTTTAGGAATTAATTGCATGATTATGTGTCTTGTTTGCATTTTTTGTGTGCATTTTGCTTGATATAATTCCAAAAATATAAAATAATATGCATTTTAATATTACAAAAATAAGAAAAATAACAAAAATGTTTCTTTGCATTTCTACTTTCAATTTTTAGAATTTGTCCTAAGTTTTCTTTTAAATTAGAAATTAGTTAATTTTGGAACTTTAATTAGTTAATTTTAGAGTCAATTCGGGTCTTTTATTTTTAATCTTACATAAAATCAGGAAATAAAATACAAAAAATCAAATTAAAAATCAAAGAAAGGAAAAGAAAAGAAAAGAATTGAATTAAATAAAAAGGGGGCATCAGGCCCTTTGATTTTGGGCTCAATCTCGTCCAAAATGGCCCAACCCAAAATCCTGATCCGGTCTACCAGCACCCCCTTTAGTAAAACGACGTCGTTTTGGCGTCGATCAATCTTGTCCGTCCCTATTCCACCATCCAACGGCCTGTAGGCTTCCTAAAGTTTACATAAAAATATCTCAAAAATCAGAAAACCCTAGAGACAAGAGTTCTCTTCCTCGTACCCCCTTCCCTCCATCGGCTCCGCCCTAACGCCGCTGGCCGAAAATCGCCGCCACCGGCGGCCAACCTCCAATGGCGCCCAAAATTTCACCACATACTCCTCTGATCCTCCTCATCATAGATCCAAGCCCAGTTTTTCTCAAACCTCACCCAAACGTCTCGAATCTTTAAAACCTTAGGCGCCGCCTCCGCCGCATACGGCGGCGCCACCCCCCAAACCCCTCCAAAATTACACCCTAAGTTCTCTTCACTTCCCTCTTCCCAAATCCCTAACTACATTCTTTCAAACAGTCCCTGATTTTCTCGAATTTCAAATCAAAGAAGGACAGAACGCTAGAAGTTCGAAGGTGTCCCTTTTCTTCCCAACCTTTTGGGTTCAGATGTTGATTCTAGTTACAACATGATGCTTCCGTTTGTTCTTGGAAAAGAACAAACGTCTAGCATCATTTTGGGACTTGAATCGAATTCCAGTCCTGTTTCGACATTGCATAGGTGAGTTTCTCCTACTTCTTTAAAATTAGTTTAAACATAAGTTTCCTTTGTTTATGTTAATTCGTTCATGATTTCCTTATGCTCTTTTTCTTCTTTCTTTTTATTTTCTTTTCTGGGAGTAATCAGTATTTGTGGTTTTGAAGTTTAAATCTTTGTTTTTTTTTATTCCTCCTCTGTTCTTATTGATGGTAGTTTAAATTCATGAATTAGTGTTGTTGATTAAAGCTTTACTTGTTAAATTCATGTTTGTTTGACATATTGATGGTCATGAATTAGTGATGTAGTTTGCTTATTGATGTTAGTTTAACTTGGCTAATCATAGGTTTCGTGAGTGTTACCGTTTTTACATGATATTTTACTTGGTTCTTAATTGTTTAATAGTCTACTGCTTTATTAGTTCAATGATACATTTAGTCTTAGGATTCATATTAATTAGAGTTAAATTTCAGTTTTGGTTAGTCAGATTGATTAGTTCAATTTTTCAGGTGATTGGTTATAGCTGATAGATTTTAAATAGGGTTAGTAATTTCAGGGGTAGTAAGGGGTAGTTTGGGCATCTAAAATGGGCTGGTTTGTTAAGGATCAGTAATTTCAGAATAGAAGTGAGGGTATTATAGGTATACCATAGGTAGAAAACAAAGCTAGAATATCCTAGGTCCTTCTAGAAGGGGGTCTTAGTGTAAGTTTTTGCATTCTTAATGCAGTAACTTGGGCAACAAGCCACAAATTTAGGGATTAAGGTACAATTTCTGAAAATAAAAAGGGGAAAAAATGAGTAAAAACTTCCAGAACCTTCTACCCCCTTTTCTCCCTATAAAAGGCACGTCTAGTGCCTTGGATCACAAGTTTACACCCTCTAAACAATTCCCAAAGTATTCAGCCCCAAATTTCCATCCCAAAGCATTTTTTTAGCAAGTTTAGAACCTAGAATTTGAAATTCAAACCAAAATCCAGATCTAACAAACAAAAAAAAACAACAGAAAAAGCTAAAAATACTGCTCTATTGAAACTTCCTAGATCAATCTCGAAGTTTTAGCTCTTAATTCAAGTTCCTAGCATAAAATTGGTTTGAGGATTCTTGGTTTTTCTGATTGCTAAAGCTTTGGACGTAGCCTAAGTTTAATTGCAAGTCTATTTGAGCCTATTTGGTTATTTTGCGGGTGCTACTCTCCTGTCGCTCAGTTTCTGGGTGTTGTGATGCTATTTTGGGTTTAAAAATTGGCTCTATTTGCTGTTGATATGAGCTGCTGATTGATGCTGTTTGTCACTACTGATCACCTCTTCTCTTATTTTATTTCATTATTCAGGTACAAGCTCTAAACCATGGTGATGTATATTTGATTTGAGAAGTGAAATGGAAACCCTATTACTCTTGGCTTGATGTTTATGTTAGCTTAGTTTAATTCCAGTTTTAGTAGTTAAATATTATAATTGGACTGGACTATACATGCTTTCTGATTTGAGGTAGTAAGAGTCATGTTAGCTATGCATCTATATTATAATTCATAGTTTGTTTGTTGCTGACTTTAAATTTCATAAGTCATTATAGTGCATTAGGATTAATCATATAAGTGTTAATAAACAGTGTCTCACGTGTTATAGGGATTGCTTCATCACTTCAGGAACGTTTCATGTGTTAATAAATAGTTGAATGCAACTCTGTGAATAAATGATCATAGAAGTAGTATTATAATTAGGGCAAACAATTATAGTCATCTTTTGAGATTAAATACTCAACATTCCAACACATCAAATCAGTTCCAAGTGTAAATGCATTAACCAGTTATCAAAGCCTCTAAATGTTTGTATCATGTTCAGATTATATATCAAATTTAGAATTAATCAGTAATGATATTGAATTTGGAGTTCCCCTCTCTCTATTAGTCTGATCCATGAATTGAATGGCTTGGAATCGTGTAGTAGATTGTTTGGGCTCGTTGATAGGCCCAGCGCGCACAGCCCAAGCTATTCTGGACCCCAATATGAATGATAATTTCCCATTTAGGCTTGCATTGAAGCTAGGGCTAGTATCAGTCCGCAAAAAAACTGATGCCAACCTTATTTGTTGGGCAAAGTTCAAAAATCCGAGGCTAAAGGTCCAAAAATGATAAAATCAAAAATCCTTTAAATTATATTAAGAATATGGGGATTGATTTGCAAATATAAATTTAGGTTCTCGAGTTAAGTAGCGGGTTCAAATTAGGAGGGTTTCCCCTTTTATTTGAATTCGTACTTGAACCCAAGACCTGAATTTATAATTGTAAATTAATTAGGCCCTTTTAGAGACAAAAATAAATAAATAGCAAATCATAGTTTGCTTTAGTTTGGACTTTAAATAACAAAGCGAGATAAGCCTCGCCGAACAAAATGCATAAATTGCGGGGCCCTCATTAAATGTTTAATTAAAAATACTTAAAATTCGGGGTGTGCTGTTTAGCGAATTTTACGGCCCTCCGCAAAGATAATAACCCGTTAGTCGCTTTAGGCGTGCTTTTAATAATTTTACCTTCTTAAACACGGGTGTGCATTTCATGCAACCCAAATCCAAATCCAAAAACGTTGAAAAAGAATGTGTCGAAGATCCAGGTGCATTTCATATGACGTGGTCCAAAAATACGTTTTTAAACGACGTTCACTTTCTTTAAAAAATTAACAAAAAGCGGTAAATGATCTTAAAATCGCATTATAGGTTGGAACATATATAAAAATCAGATTTTAGCCATTTATAATAATTTAAGCGACTGTGCTAGAACCACGAGATCCGGGGGTGCTTAATACCTTCCGTCGGGTCAACAGAATTCCTTATTCAGAATTTCTGGTTCGCAGACTCTAATTGGGAAGTCAACTTTTCCTCGATTTGGGATTCAAGTTGAACCGGTGACTTGGGACACCAAAAGCCAATCTTATCCCAAGTGGCGACTCTAAAAATAAATAAATAATCCCATTTCGAATAATGTCACTTTAAATGGAAAAACTCCCTTATACATTTATCCTTCGGGGTAGGTGTGTAAAAAAGGATGTGTGACAGCTCTGGCGACTCTGCTGGGGATCGAACCCAAAATTTCGATTCAGGGTTCAAGAATTCGAGCTTAGTACAATTGTTATATTTGGCTTTATCTGATTTTTTACATGTTCTATGCTATATGTGCTAAATGTTTACCGCTTTGATATTTGTTGAAATTGTATATATAAAATGTCACGAATCCCTTCCTCTCTCTAAGTCTTCTACATCATGGAGAAGGGTGCACTTCGTGTAGCTTCTCTTCTGTTTAGAGTCTTTCCCAATTTAGAACAAGGTTTGGATAAGTTACTAAGCCGGCGGAGCTTCTGTATCCCCGGTACGTTGCCTGCCCCTCGGCCCGAGTTGTCCGCTTGGGTAAGCCAGGTGCAGACCAATAAACCTAGGGTTTAAACCTAGAAGAACAAAAACTCATGTCGGATCCCTAGTAGTACGTTTGTTTGCATCATGTGCATTTGACTTAGGAGACTCAACATAGGGGTTGGGTCCGTCTAGGACAGGTGACCTGAAATAAAATGATCATCCTGATGCATCTTACGTGCTACTTGTGCATTTATTTGCTCGGCTTTGCATGTTGTCCAGCTTGTATATAATGAGTGAAAATTGAGAAAATAAGCAGTGTTAGGACTAAGTGAGGGTGACCATTTGTTTTGAAAAATCCAATGCCCAAATAGTACCGAAATGCTGCTGGATTTTTGAAAAATGAAAACAACAAAGAAAAAAAGAAAAATATTTGGAAAAAAATAGAAAGAAATTTTTGTTCAAAATTGTTTTGATTTTGGCAAATCTGCCCGAACTACGCTAGTTTGATTCTCACCGGATGTGAGATACGTAGGCAACCCTCATCGGTTCCAACCTCCCTTTTGCAAAAATAGCCCAAAAAATGTCAAAATTTTAATTTTTATCATAAATAAGTCAGGTGATGCCATTCTTGTTTAAAATAAGCCGAATGTCCTCAAAAGGACGTCGGAAGGCTGTTTTTGCAGGAACAGACACCTTGAGTCATTTTAAAATGGTTTGCGGGCACCGCCTTAAAATCTTCCTCCGAGAAGTGCTGAAAGGTCGTATTTGCAAAACCAAGTCCTTGTTATCTAAATAAAGAATTTTTTTTGGAAAAATAACCATTTTTCAAAATAAATCATTAAATTCCCCCAAATAAATGTGCAGGATGAATTAAAGTAACATCGAAACCTTCTCAGTCCTGAGCGATATCCCCTTGAAACTCCATATGTGGTGGCATGATTTGGGAAAAGGAAGCAGAGATACTGTGGTCAAAAATTTTTTGGGCGATCTCGTTGATCTATTGACCATTAAACCAAGGAAGGACATCATTGAGGCACTAATATCATTTTGGGACCCGACCCATAATGTATTCCGGTTTTTAGATTTTGAACTCACACCTACATTAGAAGAGATTGCGGGATACGCGGGACTCAACGGGAACCTCCGAGGTAGATACCCACTGGCCCCACGACCGGTGACCCTTCATAGGTTTTTGGCTTTGTTGAACATCAGACGGGATATTCAAGACCCGCATCTGGTAGAAGGGTATTTTATATTGCATTTCTTATATCACCGGTATGGTAACCCAAAAGGTTTCGAGGAATCCAACACCGGCTTGACACATGCCGGAAATAAAGAAAAATGGGAAGCCCGATGGGGATTAGCCTACATGGTAGCCTTTCTGAGGTTGGTGGTTTGTCCGAGAAAAGATGGTCACATAGAACTCGGCCTTGTAGGGATGCTAGATGTCGCTATTAAAAAACCTACTAGCACAGTGGTTCCCCTGATTGTATCATAAATGTACCGAGCTTTGACCAAATGTCGAGAAGGTGTAAAATTCTTTTGAGGTTGCAATCTTCTATTACAATTGTGGATACAGGAATACCTCTGTCACCGCACAAGCTATATGAACTACAGGTTAATCGGGTTGAGTTGTATTGCAAAGTTCGGGACTCGGGTGACAGGTATTGAGTTCCCTGAGGGTACTGAGGCCTGGTCGTCATGCTTAAGATCCCTGACCGCAGATAAAGTTGAATGGGCTTATGGATGGCTTTCTGCTACTGAAGCTATATACACATCAGCAGAGGTCTCTTATATTATTTTAATGGGTATTCGAAGTATACAGCCTTATGCTCCTTACCGAGTTTTGCGACAACTTGGAAGATACAAGACATTGCATAATGATGAAGACCTGAGTGAGCAAGTCATTGAGTTAGTCTCGAAGGCTGCATTCCCTGAAGGCAGAATCCGAAAGATATGCAATGAGTGTCGGTTCCTCGAACCTAAAACCATAGTACAGGACCAAGCTAGAGGCGAGGTAGATCCCAAATATTTGACATGGTTTGGTAAAAAGTTTCAAATCCCTAAGAGGCCCGCTAAAAGGCCATACATGCAGCAATTCACCGATGGGGTCCAGGTTCAATGGGATTGGCAAGCCAAGGAAAGGGAGTACCGAGCTCGAATAGGACAGTTGGAGCAACAAGTTCGAGATCTCCAATTCGACAAGAGTGTACAGGCTGCAGCCGATGAGGGTGATAAAAAGAAATTAGCTCGGGAAAATGAAGCACTTAAAGCCCAAATACAGCAAATGAAAATAGATTCCAGGAACCGAGAAAGGAGCCTATCTGATGAAAGGTTGATTAAAGGGTTAAAGAAACAAGTCTTGGACTGCCAGGAAGAATTAGAAAAATCCGAGGGAAACATGGCAAGACTTCGGGCACATTGGGCCAAGAAGACTGAAGAAAGAGCCCAATTTGTGCAACAAATGAAGAGAAACTACGAGGGAACCATTGCCAGCATGAAGAGAAAAATGAACACCCTGGAAGAAAAGGCGGCCCGGCGAGACAAAGAATTTCAGGCCGAGAAGGTACATTGCTATGGGTTAATTGCCGAGATGGAAAAGGAAAAAAAATTGCTACAAGACCTTCACTTCCAGGACTCTCAGGTGCTAGAGGCTCGTACCCAACAAATAAGTCGACTCCTCCAAGAAAAGAGCCGAATCAGGGAAAGGATCAGAAGCATTGCCAACTATATTGTCATGAAGTGTCAGGCCGATGAGAGAATGGGTCGTACCATGTCCTTTGCCTCAGTGATGATATTTGTTCTCCAGGTCATGAATGATTTAGATCAGTTGCAAAGGGGTCTTGCACGCAGGCCCGCGGCGATGCAAAATGATGCCCCGCGGGCCTGAGGATTTGAATCTTTGATATATTCTTAGTTAATCAAGTCTGTATTTATGCTCTTGAGTCTGTTTTTGTAATTTCCTTTGTTCAAGAAAAGAAAAAACAAACAAAATAGTCTAGTAGCTTTGTAATCGCAGTTGTTATTAATGAAAAATTGAAAATTCCCAAAAATTATTTTCTTATTTTTTGCATTTATTTGCAAGAACTACGCTTGGTTTGATTCATGCGGGGCCATGATACGTAGGAAATCTACATAAGATTCGATCATAATCCTAAGAAGAAGAGAAACGCGAGGGAAATAAATGAAAGAAAAACAAGAGAGAAAAAGAAATGCAAAAGAAGAAAATAAGGCATTGAGAGAAAAACCATGGCCAAAGAAAAGAAAAAGCAGAAAATGAAAACAAAGAGAGATGAGGGAAAGTAAAATAAGAGAAAACAAAACAAAAGAGAAAGAAAAGGGAAAAGGAACAAGAGAAAAGTCGGGATGATGCATGAAACCGAAGCAAACATGTAGATATTCATTTAACTGTATAGGTGCATCACACTCCAATGTGCGATTACCTATCTGTTATTTGTTTCAAAACTATCTGTTGTTACTGTCCAAATTCCAGCTGAGCTTTTTAGAAACGGTGGTTGGTTTGTGGTAAGCTGGCCTCACATCGCTATTTCACCAGATCCAAAGGAAATACAGAGATGTCTACAGATATGACTCTGCCTGCAATTCCCATATCCGAAGACAGCCCCATCTCGGGGGTCCCGGCCTCTGAGTCCCTTACAGTTGAAGAAAATCGAGTATTGCGTATGCGACTCATGGAAATGTGGGATGCTTGGAACAATGGAAAGGAACCCCCAAGCACAATCCCCGGATTCCCGGAGTTATTTCCTAGATCTGGAGGTGCCACTACTGTCCCCATCAGCCACCCAAACACTCCTTTGGGGAAACCTACCATAACTGCTCACTTCCTAGGAACACCTTCTTAGGTTCGCCCCCAGGTGTTCCCATCTGGAGCTGCTCCCAACATCTTCACGGCTCCACCCTGCTCCGCAACCACACAACCATCACTACCCAAGCATGTTATTGACCCCTCGATTTTCACATTCCAAAATCCCGTCTTTCAGGATGACCTTCCTCATTATACTCAATATACCTACTCTCAGCAGCCACCATACGAGCTTACACCGGGGCAGGACAAAACCCCCAAAGCCCCAGAGAAGGATGATATAGCAAAGAGAATGAGAAGCCTCGAGCAAAGCTTAAAAAATATACAAGGCTTGAGCGGGCAAAAGAGTGTCTCTTATACAGACCTATGTATGTTACCGCATGTACACTTGCCGTCAGGGTTCAAAACACCAACATTTGAAAAGTATGACGGGCACGGTGACCCTATTGCTCACCTGAAAAAGAATTACAATCAGTTACGGGGAGCCGGTGGCAAAGAAGAATTGTTGATGGCATATTTCGGAGAAAGCTTAATTGGCATCGCTTCAATGTGGTATATTTATCAGGATGTCTTGCGTTGGCATATTTGGGATGATCTCGCCCGAGACTTTGTTCGACAATTTTAGTACAACATAGAAATTGCGCCGACAGGAACTCTTGGGCGAGCCTAAATAAAAAGCCCTCATAAAGTTTTCACGATTATGCAATTAAGTGGCGCGAACAGGCATCAAGAGTGAAGCCTACAATGGATGAGGTAGAGATGGTCACTGTTTTCCTACAGGCCCAGGAAGCAGACTACTTTCAGAATATGATGTCCGCCATGGGTAAGCCTTTTGCAAAAGGCAATAAAAATCGGAGAGATGGTAGAGAATGGGCTAAAAACGGGTAGAATCTTGAGCCAGTCGGCCATACGAGCAACCTACCAAGCCATTCAAGGTGGGTCTGGAGGAATGGCCAAAGGCAAAAAAAAAGAAGAAACAGTTATGGCAGCATGGGGGAAGAAGATATCGGGCACCAAGACTCGTATTCTCTGAAAGTATCCCTCAACATTACTACCCTCACACTGATATGACTTATGCTCCCCCACCTTATGCGGTCATGAATGCTCAACCTTTCGGCCGACCGCAACCACAAGCTAACCGAAATCCACCTCCATTACAAAGAAACCAACCTCCTTACCAGAACCAATATAATCCCCGACCATCACAAAATAACTTCCGCCCTCGGGAACCACCTAGACGACCAAATTTTACACCAATTGGTGAACCCTACTCCAGTTTGTTCCTGAAGCTCGTCCAGATGAATCTGCTGCAACCTATCCTCCAAAACAGGCAAAACCCGGAATCTCCAGCCTATCAACGGGGTGTCCGCTGTGCTTATCATTCAGGAGCTGAAGGACATAGTACTGACAACTGCTGGACATTGAAGAAAGCTGTGGAAGATTTGATTGAACAAGGAAAAATAGTGTTGAGGGATGAAGAAGCCCCAAATGTGACCAATAACTCGTTGCCCGCTCACAATAATGGGATGGTAATCGGTATGATTTGTGAAGACAGGGAATTTGATCCAGCCCTGAAAGCCATAATTGCTATTGCTGATGCGGAAAGGAAGCCCAGGGCAGCACTGAAGCAGGAAAAAGGGGAGAAGAAGAATAAATTTGTCAAAACTGAGCCTGAAAATAAAATTAAGACAAAAGCATAGACGGTGCCTCCTAAACACGGGGTTCTTTATGTTCCGCGAGGTCGCTAAGAAAAACCACTAGTTGTGAGTACTCCGAGGAAGTTTGAATTGAAGAAGGGGACACAAATGTATGTGCCGAAAGGGGCTTATGTGGTGCAGGGGACAATTAAACCGCCTCGGCTGAGTGAGCCAATGGTTATTGGACGCGTACCGCAGAAGCCCATGACCGACCCCTCTGCTGTGCCATGGAACTACCAACAAACATTGGTTACATACAAAGGCAAGAAAATTTCGGGAGGACTTCCAGGAACAGTCCCTGTTGAAAAATATTCAAATATACTGGAGGTAAATAGCGCCACACGAAAGTGCTTCCCATCTAAGAAGCCGGTAAGCATTGAAGAAGCAGAGGCCTTCTTCCTGAAAATGAAGATGCCTGATTATGAAACAGTAGATCAATTGAGGAAGTGTCCTGAGCAGGTGTCACTGTTGTCATTGGTGACAAAATCCGTCGAACATCAGAAGATCCTTATGAAAACCTTGAATGAGGCGTATGTGCCAGTTGAAACGTCAATCGAACAACTTGAAAGAATGGTAGAAAGATTCTTCGCCGTCAACCAAATCTCTTTCAGTAAAAACGATTTGCCTCCAGAGGGAGCTGCCCACAACAAAGCCTTGCACCTAACAGTCAAATGTGAAGGTTACTACGTCAAGCGAGTCATGGTGGATGGAGGCTCGGGGGTTGACATCTGCCGACTCTCCACATTGCAAAGGATGGAAATCGGGACAGGAAGGATCCGTCCGAATAATGTTTGTGTGAGAGCTTTTGTTAAGAGGGATACCATCGGTGAAATTGATTTGATATTGACCATAGGCCCGGTGGATTTCGAGGTAACCTTCCAGGTGTTGGACATGGATACATCTTACAATTTCCTTCTGGGAAGGCCTTAGATCCATGCTGCAGGAGCTGTGCCCTCCACCCTCCACCAGATGGTAAAATTTGAGTATAAAGATCAGGAGATCGTGGTCCACAGAGAAGATGAGCAGTCCATTTATCGTGACCCATCTATCCCATGCTTGGAGGTGAGGGAAGGAATTGAGCATATTGTTTATCAAGCCTTCGAAGTTGTGGTGGCTGACCAGTATGAGGAAGGACATCCATGCCCCCAGCCTTTCCTATCTAATGCTTCGATCATGGTGGCCAAAGAAATGATTAGACACGGTTTCAAACCAGGAAAAGGGTTGGGAAAAGCTTTACAAGGAATATCCGAGCCGGTAACTCTACCCAGAGTAGAAAAATTCTTCGGTATAGGCTTCCACACTACCCCAGATGATAAGAAATGGGCCGAGGAAAGAAAGAAGGAAAGATGGGTCCTGCCACAACCATTGCCGCATCTCTATGATACTTTTGTCAAGCCTAAGTATGGCGAAGAAGAAGACGATGAGGTGTTCACAGCTGAGAAAATAGAAGATATTTGTGCAGCTCTAAGGCAAATGCTTTATGAAACCAACATGGTTCAACCAAAGGAATGGACTAGCACCGCTGAGGTGGTCTACATGGGACCAGATGCTAAACTCCAAAACTAGAAGGCTACGCCATTCCCGATCAGGCGGGAGTCCCGGTAGACTAGCCCTGTCACTTTTTCTCATCTCGAGTTATTTCAGGGTGTAACTCGGATGTTTCTTTTAGTTTCTTATCTTTAAATTCATGAATGTAAACCCTGTTATCTTTCCAAATTCCAAGAAATGAAATCAATATTTCATCGTCCATTTTCCTCTTTATTCTTTCTAATTTTTGTTATTTTTTCTTTTTCATCTATTCTTTTCAGTTATAATAATGCGGCTTTAAATAAGATGACATACTTGCAGACTTCATGCCCAGACTCAAACACGCTGTCTAATTGTGAAATAATGAATCAAGAACTGGAATATGATGAAGAAGAGGCTTTTAGGGAAATAAACCGAGAATTGGAACAATTTAGAACAAACTTAAGCCAAATCTTAATGACACTGAACCAGTTTATTTGGGAACTGCCGAAGAAATAAGGGAAACCAAAATAAGCATTCCACAGATGAGAAAACTCGAGATGCAATAATCCAACTACTGTTTGAATTTAAAGATGTGTTTTCTTGGTCGTATGACGACAAGCCAGGACCGAGTGTGGATCTAGTGGTGCACAAATTGCCAATTTACCCCGATTGTCCTCCAGTACAGGAAAAGCAAATAAAGTTTAAAACTGATATCAGTGATAAGATCAAAGAAGAAATCACAAAACATCTGAAGGCGGGGGTAATCCGAGTGGTCCGATATACTACATGGCTAGCCAATGTGGTTCCAGTTCCAAAGAAGGACGGGAAAACCCGGGTGTGTGTGGACTACCGAGATTTGAATCGGGCAAGTCCCAAAGACAATTTCCCTTTGCCTAACATCCACATCCTTGTTGATAACTGCGCCAAAATGAAATACAGTCCTTCGTGGATTGTTACGCAGGATATCACCAGGTGTTGATGGATGAAGAAGATGCCGATAAGACAGCTTTCACTACGCCCTGGGGTACCTACTGTTATCGGGTCATGCCATTTAGGTTGAAGAATGCCGGGGCAGCCTACATGAGAGCCATGACCGCCATTTTCCATGATATGATGCATCAAGAAATAGAGGTGTATGTGGATGACATAATCATTAAGTCCCGAACTCAGAGTGACCACGTGCGAGATTTGAGAAAGTTCTTCAAATGGCTGCGCAAGTATGATTTGAAGTTGAATCCGGCTAAATGTGCCTTCGGAGTCCCATCAGGCAAGCTCCTGGGTTTCATAGTCAGCAGGAGAGGTATTGAGTTAGATCTAACAAAGATAAAAGCCATTCGAGATCTACCTCCTCCGAAAACTAAGAAAAACGTGATGAGTTTATTGGGCAGGTTAAATAATATTAGTCGGTTCATTGCTCAATTGACTACCACATATGAGACCATACATCAAACTGTTGAAGAAAGATGCAGCAATCAAATGGACATCTGAATGTCAAGAGGCTTTCGACAAAATCAAGGAATATCTGTGAAATCCTCCAGTGTTGGTCACACCAGAGCCTGGGCGACCCCTATTCTTGTATTTGATAGTATTGGAAAATTCGTTTGGTTGTGTTCTTGGGCAGCATGATATAACCGGCAAGAAAGAGCAGGCAATTTACTATCTGAGAAAGAAGTTCACCAGCTGCGAAGCCAAATACACTTTGTTGGAGAGAATGTGCTATGCCTTGACGTGGGTCGCTCAAAAGTTGAGACATTATATTCAAGCCCATACTACCTATCTCATAACCAGGTTGGATTCGTTGAAGTACATATTCCAGAAACCGATGCCCACTGGGAGACTGGAAAAATGGCAAGTCTTGCTCACTGAATATGACATAGTCTATGTCACTCGCACAGCAATGAAAGCCTAGGCATTGGCAGATCATTTGGCTGAAAACCCGGTTGAAGTGGTATACCAACCATTGAGCACATACTTCCCAGATGAGGAGGTAAATTTAGTAGAAACAATCTCTGAGGACACCCGTGCGTGGAAAATGTTCTTTGACGGAGCAGTAAATGCAAGAGGTGTAGGCATTGGGGCAATCTTTATATCACCCAATGATCAGCATTACCCAGCCACAGCTAGGCTCTGATTCTTCTGCACAAACAATACGGCCGAGTACGAAGCCTGCATCATGGGCATGAATATGGCAATTGACCAAGATGTCGAAGATTTATTAATCATGGGGGACTCTGATTTGATTATCCGGCAAGCCCAGTGACTGTGGGAGACTCGAGATGTTAAGCTCATTCCCTATCGGCAACATGTGGAAGATCTCACCAAACGCTTCAAGTTGATAGAGTTCAGGTACATTCCTCGGTGTCACAATGAACTAGCCGATGCACTTGCCACTCTCGCTTCAATGCTACCCTACCTAGGAAATGCCCATATTGACCCTCTGGAGATTCAAATCAAATAAAAGCACAGGTATTGTAATACGGTCGAGACGGAACCCAGCATTTATCCCTGGTATCATGATATCAAAAGATTTCTGAAGACACAAGAATACCCCGAGCAAGCCACTGGAGACCAAAAGAGAACTATTAGACAGCATGCGAGTGGTTTCTTCTTAAGCGGTGATGTCTTGTGCAAAAAGACTCCAGACCTCAATTTGCTAAGATGTGTTGATACCGAGGAAGCCGGAAGAATTATGCATGAAATACACGCAGGAGTATGCGGACCTCACATGAATGGTTATGTGTTGGCAAAGAAGATTCTACGAGCGGGGTATTACTGGATAACTATGGAAAATGACTGTTTTAGCTTTGTTCGGAAATTCCATCAATGTCAGGTACACGGTGATTTGATTTATGCACCTCTAACAGAGCTTCATCCGATGTCAACACCTTCGCCATTTGTTGCTTAAGGTATGGATGTCATTGGCCCAATCGAGATGAAAGCTTCAAATGGGCATAGATCCATATTGGTTGCAATCGATTACTTCACAAAATGGGTTGAGGCCATCACTCTTAAGTCAGTTACCAAAAAGGCTGTGGTAGACTTTGTGCACTCCAATCTCATTTGCCGCTTTGGCATTCCTGCACCTATCATTACCGACAATGCTGCAAATTTGAATAGTCGTTTGATGGGAGAGGTATGTGAACAATTCAAGATAATACATAGAAACTCTACTCCTTATCAGCCAAAAGCCAATGGTGTCGTTGAAGAAGCAAATAAGAACATCAAGAAGATTTTGAGAAAGATGATTCAAAGCTCTAGGAAATGGCATGAAAAGCTGCCTTTTGCATTACTCGGGTATCGTACCACAGTGCACACATCAATCGGAGCGACCCCGCACTTGTTGGTTTACGGAACTGAAGCAGTCATACCCGCGGAGGTAGAAATCCCTTCGCTTCGCATAATTGTTGAAGCAGAAATTGAGGACAGTGAGTAGGTTAAAACCCGGCTAGAGAAGTTGACACTAATTGATGAAAAATGGATGGCCGCAGTTTGCCACGGGAAGTTGTACCAACAAAGAATGGCCCGCGCCTATAACAAGAAAGTGCATCCCAGGAATTTTGAAGTGGGACAGATCGTGCTCAGACGCATTCTCCCTCATCACCAGGAAGCAAAAGGAAAGTTTGCTCCTAATTGGAAGGGTACATAATTCAGAAGATATTGCCGAGATGAGCACTGTATCTGGGAGACATCGAAGGAAATGATCCTGAAACAGCGGTCAATGCGGATGTAGTGAAAAGGTACTACGTCTAATTCTCCTGGAGTGATGGCTTTTGTGTAATTGAGATGACGAAGGTTTTCCTTCCCGCTATCCTAAACACTATCAATCCTTCGTAAACCCTTTGAGCTGGTTCCGCTTCTTTGGCTACCCTCTTTGGAACCCGAAAGTACAAAATAAAAAGAACAAGAAAAAGAAAAGAAAAAGGAAAAAAAAAAGAAGAAAAAAAAGGGAAAGGAAAAAAGAAAGAGAAAAGAAAAACAAAACAAAACAAAAACAAAAACAAAAAAAATTATTTGCCTGAACTACGTTTGACTTGATTCTGAAAGGATACGTAGGCAGCCTCTCGCTGAAACAGTCACACCAAAACAAAAATCTCAATTTCTCCAAAAATTAAAATTAGGGCAGATGATATAATGGTTCGGCTATGAATCCGCCGAAACAGTTCCAAAGTTGTAGTTCCGCCCAAAATCCTTTTTACCCCAAAGACCTTGTCCAAGTCCTTCCGATCAATTGGCAAAGGCATGGAAGTGGAAAACGTCATTGTCGGAATGTGATACAATTCAAATTGAGAGAAATAAAATGAGAGTCTTATCGGTGAAAACCTTCGGGCACCATAAGGCGATGGTGAGTAAAGAAAGTGAAAATGAGAGAGTCTGCTTAGGGAAAACTCGCAAAGAGCACTATCGGACGACGGTGAGAAGAGAAATGAGAGAGGTCGATTGGCGAAAACCCTCAAAGGGCGCTGTCGGCCGAAAAAGAAGACATCTCACCACGAAAAGAATCCAGGCAAGGTTCCCTGGTTTTGAAATGCAGATCAATGGGTTCATCAGAAGCTAGAAAGGTTGTGTGGGTCGGGCATCCAGTCCAAGAAGCATGTCATGTTCATTTGAAGTCAGGGTGCTCACCCCAGATAAGTCCTTCTTTTCCCCCGAAAGGGACGCCTCTCTTTAAACTCATATGCTTGCCTTTTGTATAATTCTTCTTTATCCCTTTCGATTTAACTCTGATTCCGAAATTATTACAAGGAAAAGGTGGCAGGACTGGTTTCACAGGGCTTCGCCTGGCAAAAGCTGGAGAAAATACCCAGCCTCAGCAGGTGCGTCAGTCCGATCCTGATTGACCATGATGGTTGATGTTTCAAACAAAGACAGTGGAAAGGAAAGAAAATAAAAAACAAAGGTCTTAAGAGCATGTAACGTTAAAGGGCCAGAGCCTACACGAGCGAGTCATCATGAAATCCTAAAAGTTGAAACCCGTCGGTTTAAAAAGAGATTCACCCTGAAAGCCAGCAAGCGGCGAAAGTTCTCAACGAAAATGGGGCCGGGATCAAGCAATTGGGATAATCAAGGCCACAAATCAAACCACCGTTTCAAACTAACAAATTGTTCTTTATTGAAAACAGGTCTTATTCAGAGCAGTCGTGCGAGAAGCAGGCGCAACCCAAAAAGAAATGAAATGCGCAAGCGCTGAAACAACTTTGCAGCAGGAAAACGATCAAAAAAGGAAGTTTTCCCAAAATCTTTCATGCGTTTTGCTAAACAAAAAGGAAAACATATAACAAAATATAAAAAAATAAGAAGAAAAGAAATGAAAATGAAAACCCCAAAAGAAAAACAAATCATGGTAGCAAAGAGCCTTTTCTTTCCAAATCCTGGCCAAAAAACCGAGGATCTCCCTGGCATAACCCAAGGAGCTTTTTCTTTCCAAATCCCGGCCAAAAACCGAGGATCTCCCTGGCATAACCCAAGGATCTTTTTCTTTCCAAATCTCGGCCAAAAATCGAGGATCTCCCTGGCATAACCTGAGGAGCTTTTTCTTTCCAAATCCCGATAAAAAAACCGAGGATCTCCCTGGCATAACCCACGGAGCTTTTTCTTTCCAAATCCCGGCCAAAAAACCGAGGATCTCCCTGGCATAACCTAAGTAGTTTTTTCTTTCCAAATCCCGGCCAAAAAACCGAGGATTTCCCTGGCATAACCCAAGGAGCTTTTTCTTTACAAATCCCGGCCAAAAAATTGAGGATCTCCCTGGCATAACCCAAGGAGCTTTTTCTTTCCAAATCCCGACCAAAAAACCGAGGTTCTCCCTGGCATAACCCAAGGAGCTTTTTCTTTTCAAATCCCGGCCAAAAAACCGATGATCTCCCTGGCATAACCCAAGGAGCTTTTTCTTTCCAAATCCTGGCCAAAAACCGAGGATCTCCCTTCCAAATCCCGGCCAAAAATTGAGGATCTACCTGGCATAAACCGAGGAGCTTTTTCTTTCCAAATCCCGACCAAAAATCGAGGATCTCCCTTGCATAATCCAAGGAGCTTTTTCTTTCCAAATCCCGGCCAAAAAACCGAGGATCTCCCTAGCATAACCTAAGGAGTTTTTTCTTTCCAAATCCCGGCCAAAAAACCGAGGATCTCCCTGGCATAACCCAAGGAGAATTTTCTTTACAAATACCGGCCAAAAAACCGAGGATCTCCCTAGCATAACCCATGGAGCTTTTTCTTTCCAAATCCCGGCCAAAAACCGAGGATCTCCCTGGCATAACCCAAGGAGCTTTTTCTTTCCAAATCCCGGCCAAAAACCGAGGATCTCCCTGGCATAACCCAAGGAGCTTTTTCTTTCCAAATCCCGGCCAAAAAATTGAGGATCTCCCTGGAATAACCCAAGGAGCTTTTTCTTTCCAAATCCCGGCCAAAAAACCGAGGATCTCCCTTGCATAACCGAAGGAGCTTTTTCTTTTCAAATCCCGGCCAAAAATATCGAGGATCTCCCTTGCATAACCCAAGGAGCTTTTTCTTTTTAAATTCCAGCCAAAAAACCAAGGATCTCCCTGGCATAACCCAAAGAGCTTTTTCTTTTCAAATCCCGGCCAAAAACCGAGGATCTCCCTGGTATGACCAAGGAGCTTTTTCTTTCCAAATCGCGGCAAAACCCGAGGATCTTTTTTGTTTTCGTCCCGGCATAACCCGGTCATTTTCCAGCATAAATTGGATTCATTCACAAGGATACATAATCCTGATTTGATTGCTTAGATATGTGTCACAACTAACTCACAAAATTTTCCTACTGAAAACTGGGGCAGAAAATTTCGCTCGTTTGTTTGTTTTGATATCTTAAGCAGGTTGACCTCAAAACATAAGGTGCGAAGTAACCGATGGAATGAGTCTCAATCCAGAATCAAGAAAAGAAGAAAAGAACAAAAAGAAATAAACTTAAATGTGAAAAAAGCAAGGGCGCGAATTGCTCAAAATCTGATTGAAGTCACAAGCTCCGCCGAACCTATTTTGACCCAATGCTGCATGAAGAAGTAAACACCTACAACTTGCGAGCATCAAGATTCAGATCGAAGTCCCCAGCAAAATCAACTAAGACTCAAGATTAAGTATCGAGGGAATTATAGATAGGAATCTTGTAACTCATAGTTGATAGGCATAGCTAACTTAGCTTTGATTTTCCTTTTGGTGTAATGAGGAGGTCAGCAAGCAGTAGCAGCAGCAACAGCAGTGAAATTCACAGCTCCTAGTAGTCCCAGCTACCAAACCTTCCAGAACTACACTAACCTAATTCCTTTATAGTCAAGGATATGTAAGCAACCTTTGAAGCAAGGTTCGGTCAGACGGTTTTCAAAATGCTTCTCATGGAGTGCCGAGCAGGCAAAAATCCTTCATGGTGCTCATTCATCTTTGCCCAAAAACCCTTCGTGTCTTCAAGCAAAGAGGGGCAGCTGTGAGCACGTGATTTTTGCTACGCTTAAACTACTCATACAAAATTCCTCGGAATTAGAATTTTTCTTTATTTGAATTTTTAGGAATTAATTGCATGATTCTGTGTCTTGTTTGCATTTTTGTGTGTATTTTGCTTGATATAATTCCAAAAATACAAAATAATATGCATTTTAATATTACAAAAATAAGGAAAATAACAAAAATGGTTCTTTGCATTTCTACTTTCAATTTTTAGAATTTATCCCAAGTTTTCTTTTAAATTATAAATTAGTTAATTTTGAAACTTTAATTAGTTAATTTTAGAGTCAATTCGGGTCTTTTATTTTTAATCTTACATAAAATCAGGAAATAAAATACAAAAAAATCAAATTAAAAATTAAAGAAAGGAAGAGAAAAGAAAAGAATTGAATTAAATAAAAAGGGGGCATCAGGCCCTTTGAATTTAGGCTCAATCTCGTCCAAAATGGCCCAACCCAAAACCCTGATCCGATCCACCACCACCCCCCCCCCAGTAAAAGGACGCCGTTTTGGCGTCGATCAACCCTGTCTGTCCCTTTTCCACCATCCAACGGCATGTAGGCTTCCTAAAGTTTACATAAAAATATCTCAAAAATCAGAAAACCCTAGAGACAAGGGTTCTCTTCCTCGTACCCCCTTCCCTCCGCCGGCTCTATCCTAACGCCGCCGGCAGAAAATCGTCGTCGTCGCCGGCCGCCGGCCAACCTCCAATTCAGTTTAATTAGAGTTAAATTTTAGTTTTGGTTAGTTAGATTGATTAGTTCAATTTTTTAGGTGATTGGTTATATCTGATAGATTTTAAATAGGGTTAGTAATTACAGGGGTAGTTTGGGCATCTAAAATGGGTTGGTTTGTTAAGGATCAGTAATTTTAGAATGGAAGTGAGGGTAGTATAGGTATACCATAAGTAGAAAACAAAGCTAGAATATCCAAGGTCCTTCTGGAAGCGGGTCTTAGTGTAAGTTTTTACATTCTTAATGCAGTAACTTGGGCAACAAGCCACAAATTTAGGGATTAAGGTACAATTTCTGAAAATAAAAAGGGGAAAAAATGAGTAAAAACTTCCAGAACCTTCTACCCCCTTTTCTCCCTATAAAAGGCATGTCTAGTGCCTTGGATCACAAGTTTACACACTCTAAACAATTCCCAAAGTATTCAGCCCCAAATTTCCATCCCAAAGCATTTTTTTAGCAAGTTTAGAACCTAGACTTTGAAATTCAAACCAAAATCCAGATCTAACAAACAAAAAAAAAAACAACAGAAAAATCTAAAAATACTGCTCTATTGAAACTTCCTAGATCAATCTCGAAGTTTTAGCTCTTAATTCAAGTTCCTAGCATAAAATTGGTTTGAGAATTCTTGGTTTTTCTGATTGCTAAAGCTTTGGAAGTAGCCTAAGTTTAATTGCAAGTCTATTTGAGCCTATTTGGTTATTTTGCGGGTGCTACTCTCCTGTCGCTCAATTTCTGGGTGTTGTGATGCTATTTTGGGTTTAAAAATTGGCTCTATTTGCTGTTGATATGAGCTGCTGATTGATGCTGTTTGTCACTGCTGATCACCTCTTCTCTTATTTTATTTCATTATCCAGGTACAAGCTCTAAACCATGGTGATGTATATTTGATTTGAGAAGTGAAATGGAAACCCTATTACTCTTGGTTTGATGTTTATGTTAGCTTAGTTTAATTCCAGTTTTAGTAGTTAAATATTGTAATTGGACTGGACTATACATGCTTTCTGATTTGAGGTAGTAAGAGTCATGTTAGCTATGCATTGATATTATAATTCATAGTTTGTTTGTTGCTGACTTTAAATTTCATAAGTCATTATAGTGCAATAAGATTAATCATATAAGTGTCTCACGTGTTATAGGGATTGCTTCATCACTTCAAGAACGTTTCATGTGTTAATAAACAGTTGAATGCAACTCTGTGATTAAATGATCGTAGAAGTAGTATTATAATTAGGGCAAACAATTATAGTCAGCTTTTGAGATCAAATACTCAACATTCCAACACATCAAATAAGTTCCAAATGTAATTACATTAACCATCTATCAAAGCCTCTAAATGTTTGTATCATGTTCAGATTATGTATCAAATTTAGAATTAATCAGTAATGATATTGAATTTGGAGTTCCCCTCTCTCTGTTAGTCTGATCCATGAATTGAATAGCTTGGAATCGTGTAGTAGATTGTTTGGGCTCGTTGATAGGCCCAGTTCGCACAACCCAAGCCATTCTGGACCCCAATATGAATGATAATTTCCCATTTTGGGCTTGCATTGAATCCAGGGCTAGTATCAGTCCACAAAACAAACTGATGCCATCCTTATTTGTTGGGCCAAGTTCAAAAATGCTGAAATCAAAAATCCTTTAAATTATATTAAGAATATGGGGATTGATTTGCAAATATAAATTTAGGTTCTCGAGTTAAGTAGCGGGTTCAAATTAGGAGGGTTTCCCCTTTTGTTTGAATTCGGACTTGAACCCGAGACCCGAATTTATAATTGTAAATTAATAAGGCCTTTTTAGAGACAAAAAAATAAATAGAAAATCGTAGTTTGCTTTAGTTTGGCCTTTAAATAACAAAGCGAGATAAGCCTCGCCGAACAAAATGCATAAATTGCGGGGCCCTCATTAAATGCTTAATTAAAAATACTTAGAATTCGGGGCATGCCGTTTAGCGAATTTCACGGCCCTCCGCAAAAAGATAATAACCCGTTAGTCGCTTTAGGCGCGCTTTTAATAATTTTACCTTCTTAAACACGGGTGTGCATTTCATGCAACCCAAATCCAAATCCAAAAACGTTGAATAAGAATTTGTCGAGGATCCGGGTGCATTTCATGTGACATGGTCCAAAAATACGTTTTAAACGACGTTCACTTTCTTTAAAAAATTAACTAAAAGCGGTAAATGATCTTAAAATTGCATAGGTTGGAACTTATATAAAAATCAGATTTTAGCCATTTATAATAATTTAAGCGACCGTGCTAGAACCACGGGATCCGGGGGTGCCTAATGCTTTCCCTCGGGTCATCAGAATTCCTTATTCATAATTTCTGATTCGCAGACTCTAATTGGGAAGTCAAATTTTTCTCGATTTGGGATTCAAGTTAAATCGGTGAATTAGGACACCAAAAGCAAATCCTATCCAAGTGGCGACTCTAAAAATAAATAAATAATCTCATTTCGAATAATGTCATTTTAAATGGAAAAACTCCCTTATACATTTATCCTTCGGGGTAGGTGTGTAAAAAAGGACGTGTGACAGGGCTGAAGTTGTATAAAAAATGGGTACAAGTTAAAAGTTTTAAAAAAATGGGTATAGGTTAAATGGGGGCGACCAAATAGGACGCCCCGTGCAATTTTTACCATTTTTTCTGGTCGTTCATAGAAGTTGCATTTGGTCCCACCCGGTTTTTGTTGTTTTTTCACGTTTTTTTTATTTTATCATGTTGGGAATAAAATATATATATATATATATATATATATAAACAATAATTTTGAATAAATAAAAAAATATGAAAATATAATTTAACTTATTATGTAGTAATTTTAGTTAAAAATTTAAACTTTCATATTAAATACAAGCGAGGAGAAGAATTGAATTTAATATCTTACTGAAAATAATAGAAAAATAATAACTATTATAATTATTAGTAGATTTATGACATATAATAAAAAAAAGGCCAAATACATAGACATGTGTGATTTGCATCACCCTTGTAGGCGCATGAGATTCGTTTTTTAAGCCAAATTTCATACTCCCAACGGAGAGGCGGATTCAATATTTAAATCATATGGATTCAATCTTAATGTTTTTAACATTGAAACCATTATATTTTTAAAGTTATGGGTTCATATCTATAATTTTTATAATATTAATAAATTTTTACATATAAATTTTTACTATGCGTCAAACATTATGGATTCACCTGAACCCGTAGTTATTAGGGAAATAAATATAAAAAATATTTTTTTCCCTTGGAGGGAGGCAGAAAAATGAGAAAAAAAATTGAAATTACTTTTTTGCTGCGGGAGGAGGTGGGGGTGGGGTAGCAGCTGGGTATTTGCACGCACTGCATTTTTACCTAGGAAAAATATTTTTGTACTAAAGTGGAACAAAAGAAATGGGGTTTGAGGACCAAAATGGAACATGACAGAGTTAAAGTGCCAAAATAAAAAATTGGGCCAAGTTTAATGGTCTGTCTATGTATTTGGCCATAAAAGAACTATGTTTAAACTTTGTACTAATTCAACACCATTCATTTAGAAAAATAATACTATAATAATCATATTATATATAAACACTAAATGAAAAAAAAATATTATAAAAAAAAACTAATGTATAAAGAGGAGAATATATATAATGTAATATACTTTAATTTTGTTTGATAAGAATGAAGTAAATAAATAATACTCGAAAATATTATATTATATTAAAATGGTAATTTATTAAAGATTTATATGTCAATTTTAGTAATATTAAGTAATGGATAATACAATTAGATAAGCAAGGAATAAAAAGGAAATAAAATATAAATTTTTAAAAAAATCTAAAAATAAAAGACTTATAATTAGCATTATGATAAGAAAAGTGTACATAGACACATAACCAAAATCATAATAAACAATAGTCATAAGGGTACAACGGGTAAAGTGGAACAACCCCAATAGTAATTGAAGTATTTCACCTTTAGTCACTCCACCAGAATATGTAAATGCAATATTATTTTGTTGTGAAAACATAATTTTAGCTAGGCTTGCTATAGAAAGCTAAGCCCGTGGGTGAAAATAGCAGCAAAAGCATTCATTCGAGTTTTGGACAAAGACAAGCCAATTTCTAAATCTTCATCTGAGTCTTTAGACTTGCTGAGGGACATCGATATGCCATCGCCATTGTCAATAGAAACGAACTCTAACTTTTCTGGTCTTCCCCAACCAAAATCAGCAGCATAAAAGTCGAGCTTTGGCGATCCAGCAGCTGAAACTGTTCGGTTCCAATTTATGGTTTTCAGTTCTTTTACACACTCACCATTTAGGATTGATTCTTCATCCTTCATCTTTTTCTTAATGTTTTCTCCAATTAATTCTGCAGCAATTATAAAACCTTCTTTTCCAGCTATATTAGCATGACTTATTTTTACAATGTACGGTACTATGCAATTTCCGAAGTAAGTTGGAGGAAGTGGCGGATCGAGCCGTGCTCTGCAATCTGCTGCACATAGGAACCACTCCATTTCATTCT
>MDKF010562700.1:0-10887 GCA_026770625.1 Nicotiana glauca
TAGATAAAATGTACGTTGGTGCTCGGCAAGTATGGTCGGGTGTTAGTCATGGCCCTCCAGTTTGGGTCGTGACAACAGGGGTGGAAGGACATGGTCCTTCAGTTAGATGGCAGACTAGCCAGAAATGAGATGATTGAATTCATGACAAATGCTGAGGTAAAGGATGGAAGAGTCACCAGCCTGGTGAATGAGGTTCAAATTTCCTTTGATGCAAAAGAGCTGGGCGAAATCCTTGGTATACCCTCTGAAGGGTTTGATGATTATACAAGGAAGAAATAGCCAAGTCTGAACTCCCTTCCTACTGTCCTAGCCATTACTAGTAGATTTTGTGATAACAAAGAAGTAAGTGAGCCAAAGGTTATTTATAAGAGTGAAATGAAGCCACCTCACAAAGTGTTGTTTGAATTCGTCAACAAGTGTGTGCTGCCTATGCAGGAAAGAAGGTACATTTCCAACTACGTGGACTTTGCTTTGATGGAATGTCTTGATAGCGGGCGGCAGATCAACTGGCCTAGGTTTATAATCAAGCTTCTAGATCGGGTTATCAATGGCTTTAAGGCC
The DNA here is from genome assembly GCA_026770625.1 of Nicotiana glauca. Lineage (NCBI taxonomy): Eukaryota > Viridiplantae > Streptophyta > Magnoliopsida > Solanales > Solanaceae > Nicotiana > Nicotiana glauca. The sequence continues at coordinate 562 of MDKF010562700.1, forward strand.
CATGCCACTCCTTATGGCTTCATTCTCACTACTGTTCTTGCTTATTATAATGTGCTACTGAAGAAGTGGGAGATGTCCACAAGCAAAGACCATTTTAGAATCAATACTCTGATTGCTTGTGATTATGAGATCACTGTCATTCCCAATGAACCAGGTTCATCTAAAAAGACACATGTCAACAACAAAGTCAGAGCCCTAGTGCAGGAGAGTGGGGCAAAGGACGCTGAGATAACAAGGCTGAAGACTCATTTGGTAGAAGTAGAATTTGAGAGAGATGCTCTCAGAACTGAGCTCACAAAGGAAAATGAGAAGAATGATGGAATTCTTCAAGACATGATGCACCTTCTCTAAGCTAAAACCCAAACCCCCAATACTTCCAAGCCTTAATGTCCTAGCCCTTCCTAGACATTTCAGTGACCCAGATTCGGGATGTTTCTTTTGTTTTTTGCTCATTTTTAATTGTTTTTGTTTCTTTTTGTGGATTGTGGCAGAATCATATTCTCTATCAATAAAGTTTGCTGGTTTTGCTCTTATTGACTGTTTATATTTTCTTGATAGTTTGAATGTGTAGTTGATTATTGATGATTAATCCATGATTCCATTTGCAGTTGCCCCAGTGGCCATGAGTAATTTTTAAAATATGGGAATCACAAATTTTTTATGCAACTTTTCGATGATGCCAAAATGGGAAAAAGAAGTTGTGCTTTATGCTCTGAACAATGATATTTATAACCTAATAAACCTGGTCCTTGAAGATAAGTGAAAATGTTTCTAACATTGCATTGATGTTGAGCTGAGTTCTAACAGGGCCTAAGTGTATGAAAAGCACAGAGTTTGTCATCATCAAAAAGGGGGAATTCGTTAGCTTAAGAAAAGATTAGTTTTGAAGACTGACAGAGGAACTCGGACATGAACCAGGTCCATCCCGGTTGAGCACGAATACGGATAGAATTGAGCACGTGGGATGCACGTGAAGGAGATAAACCTAACTTGATAGAGTTGATATCTCCTGATCCTGATTGAAAAGATTGCATAATTGATAAGGAGAAGGACTTCTTACTCAAAAAGAACACTGTTCAATAAAGGGAAGAAGTTAGAGGTTGAGATCAACTAGAAATCTTCCCCCAAGGAAGAGTAGCATCAAAGTTCTAGCTAATCTTTATTTACTAACTTTATAAATATCAGTGTTGTTCTCTTTTACAGGCAACGCACATAAGCAGAAGTTAAACGTGAATTGAGAGAAAAATAGCAAGGCAATTTTGCAAGCAGTTCGTGTGTGATTCAAACGTGTAAACATGAACTAGATAGAAGAACCAGTTCAAAGTGTGTGTCTTTTATTCCAGTTCAATTGTAGTAGGTGGTTTCATATTGTACCTTTCAACTTTATCTAGAGGCAATTGTAATAAGTACTCAGAGTCTTCAAGTTAGAGTTAACTTGAAGTCGTCGCAACAGTTAGAGGTTGTGTGCTTGCTACAACGGGATTAGAGTTAGTCCTAGGTTTACAAAGAGGTTTTGTAAATGCAGTTTTTGGCTAAGTGATTTTAGTGGAGAGTTTTGAAAAATCCTTCTGGAAAGTAGGTCGTAGTTTTTTCACCTTTTGAGCCAGGTATTTTCCACGTAAAATACTTGTGTTCTTTACTTTCCGCATTTACTATTTCTCCAATAGTAGGTTAAGGAACACTTAGAAGAACCATGTCCCTCCATAATCAGTTTAAACGAAAAATTGATCACCACACAAATCACCCTCTCTTGTGCGGTATTTAGTATAAAACATAAGAGTTTTTAGGGGTCGTTTGGTTGGAATACGGCTTATGCCGGTATAAGTTATGTTGGGAAAAGTTATGCTGAGATAGTTATGATGGGATTGTTGTTTATTCATTGTTTGGTATGTTGTATTAAGAATGACAATTGCATAATTTCTAAGAAGAAGGTATAAATTATACTAGTGTTAATTACCCCACCCTCTGTAAGGTATAAGTTATTCCGGTATTAAAATTAGCACGGGCATAACTTATACCTGGTTTGCTAACCAAACAGAGTATTAATGTGGTATTAAATTTTTATACCACCCCTATACCTCTTCATACCTCATGCCAAACGACCCCTTAATGCTCTAGGTTTGCCACTATCACCAAAAAAGGAAAAAGGAAAGAAAAAAAACACGCTTCACTGTATTCACCAATTCTTGTTTGCTACAAGACAGGAATATTTGTACTGAAAATGATAAACAGGAATATTTAGTACAAGAAAATGGTCATATTAAAAGAGTACAAGAAAGGGGAAATCAAAAGTATAATTATACAACTGTCTTATTCATCCTTTCATATCGTAAAATGCAAAATTATGAACTGACCTACTTAAACCAATACGTAATTGTTTTCTGTTTTTCACCAGCTTTATTTGGACCAGACCACCAACTCCTCAATAGTTAAGTCACTCCAGCATTAATCTTCAATTCATCCTTGAGATTCTCTTTCTCCAATAGTATATATATGTGAATAAAAGCAAAAGAAAAATGGGCACGGGCGGGCTGCTTTCTGTAAAAAGTAAGCACGCCGCTGCCTAAGAACCCAAGAACTCTAAAATCATATTCTTTGACCATTTTCTGGATATCAGAACTGAGTGTGGCTTGAAAATGTCTGTCCAAATTTCCAACCAGCTGGAACAACGTTTAAGAATGTTTTTGTGACACCATCAGTGGTAGTGACCTTAAAAGATATAGATTGTCCATCAAGATATGCATTGGATTGCCAACTTGATCCCCAATTCCTAGACATGGTCAACCAGTTTGTCTTTGAGCCTTTGATTTGAACAGATTTAACAGATCCTGCCCCTGCTACATTGCTTACCAAGACTAGTTCAAAATAGTCCCTTCCATTGATTGTGAATCTAACTCCATGTTTCTTTTTGCAAGGAACTCTGCTCCACAAAAAACATCAAGTATGTCAAATCAACTTGTCTGTTAAAAAATGTAAAGGACTCATAGACGAAGTTACGATTTGAAGTTTACGGGTTCAGTATTATAGTCTTTTTATGTTACTAGGTTCTCAACTAATAGTTTGTACATATTAAATGAATTTTACAAGACAAATACAAAATTTGGACCAAAGTTACTAGGTTCAGCCAAACACGTAATTTGGTTTCTGGCTCCGCCACTGAAAGTACTTATGTATAAGTCAACCCGAAAATTTAATTTATAAGGTAAGTGTCTAAGACCATACCAGGACATAACATCTCATTCTCTCAATCAATATGTGATGTTCTAACACCCTAAAAAGGGTGAACAATATAACATGGAGGCCTAATATTGGATAAATGAAGAAGTACAAATATACCTGCCTCTGATACCATATAAAGAAATGGATATTGAACATAACTCAATCTCAAAGTTTGCTTAGAAGATGATAACTGTCCAAGACTATATATGATGAGACAATGTTCCATTCCCTCAATCAAAATGGAATGTTCTAACATTATCTTTAGAACTTTACTACTATTAATCATGCCAAGAATCTTGTCAACACTTAGTGGAACTAATCCCATTTAGAAGGAAGATTGTGTCATTCTATAGACTAATAAAATATAAATGAACAATGAGGACTACCTTTTGTAGAGGACAGGAACAATGCCTCCTTTGTAAATACCAATCTTTTCCCAAGCAGGTTGAGCCATATCAAAATGGGGACGAGGAGGGTTACACCAGCCTCCATTGTTACTAGGAAGATTGTAATTTGGTGGGCAAAAATTTGTAGCTGTAATTGTAACAGATACTCCCTTCTTGCACCATGCGGGGTCTGCCTTATAATCACAGATGATCTTGTAGCATTGGCCACAGGATCCTCCATCATTGAACAATGCAGTGCTCAATGCTGCTGTCCTTGTTCCATACCCTGTTGAATACAAGTTTCCATATCCACAAGCACCCCCTAAAAAATTACCAAATCAGTTGTTATTAATCAAGATTCAATGCAATTACAAGGTCTAATTAATTAGTATGATGTTGCGAGATGTTGTGTCTTTAAAAATGGATCCAACATATAAGTAGTGGGTGCACCTAGTCTTCAATTTTATAAACGCGTAAAGAAATTTTAAAGAAAATATGTGTATATATAAAGGTGCACCTACTACATTAAAATCTTGGATCCGTCTCTATATACCTACCCATTGTGCCAGAAGCATCAGCTCCACCATAAAATGTGGCATGAGCACTTGACCATCCAGAATCTGCTGAAAAACTATTTGCACTTAAGAAAAAGTTGCACAAACCAATTATGAATCCCAGTGCTAGAATGCCATTGTTGGCCATTTTTCTTAGTGGTTGCCAATAGCAGAAGAAATAACAAGATTGCTGAAGAAAATGAGGAATTAATTGGAGCTATGGTGAATTCTACAGTAGTACTGACATAACCAAGAAAAGTGATTGTTACTTAAATAGGTGCGGTGTTTATTGAATACAACTACCTCTCATGTGATCACTGCAACTAGGAGGGAAGAAAAAAAAAAACAGAACTTTTAATATAAAATTAAATTATCTCTGCAGAAAAATTCAGACTTCAGACCTCATTCAATTATTCCCACGTTCAACTTCCAAGCCCACATGCATCAAAACCCCATCTCAATTTGTCATATTTTCTAATGTTTTTTCTTGGTTCTTTATGAAATAAGGCTAACACATTCAATGTTCTATTACTAAGTAGAGAATAAATTTTTCTGTCAAATTGTGATGTTACCTCACATGGCTTTGATTGACCTACATGCTTCTGAGTTATGTCTTATCATTATTATCTGTAAATGCACATGTGGTGAGGCCTCAGTCATTTGTACACTTGTTTATATTAAAGACCAAAATATCTAACGTTTCACAAGTATGAATTATGCAGTAGTGTTAAAATTATTATCAAAACACACATTTGATTACTTCCCTATAAGGCTAAAAGTTATATATTATTATCAAACTACAAATTTAATTACCTTCCTAAAAGTAAATAATCAATAAACTTTATCAATATTATAATTCAAATATTACTCCTTCATAAATAAATATAAAATTACTTTTAAATAGTAAAATAATAAAAGTCTCATAATAATTTTGGGAGATAAAAAACTAAGAAAAAAACCAAATATAGCGAGTGAAGATATAAAATTCGGCTATTTATATATTCAGAAAAAAAGTTCAAATAATATTCACCCTCACGATGTTCACACTTAGTAAATAGGCAACATTATGACTTGTTATTTGAGTTAAGATCATTCATTTGTTAATGTATTTTGAGGGTCAACACTATTAATTAGAAATTTTAACATATGATTTATCTAGTAAATGTTGAGCGAGCCTCGAACGCTGAGCGATAGGCGTGTTTAGGACGCATAATCATATGCTTGGGGTATAAGCCTCACAATTTAAGCCCTGCACTTGAGCCGTTGCAAATGCTTAGCCCAGAAGCTAGTCCTAGACGAACCTTTTAAAATATTAATCAACAATAAGAGAAATAGTCTATGTTGTAGGTAATTATCACTAATTAAATATTAAATATAAATGATTATTTTTTTTGGACAAAGAATGATTTAAAATTCAAAAAATTAGAGAAATTTTCAATAGTAGATGTAAATGTTCATAATTACCGACAAATAATATGACATTTAAATTATGCTCATATTTTTTTGTCATTTGTATCCAGATGTTTTTACAATATTTGATATAAGTGTTGTATTTTTACTATATCTTTTATCAAATGTCGTTATTTTTATGATATTTTGTACCAAATGTCATTTTTTAACTATATTTTATGTCAAATGTTTAGTTTTTACAATATTTTGTAGCAAATGTCATACTTTTTACGATATTTCTTAAAAAATATCATTGTTCCGGCGATATTTCATATCAAATGTCGTTGTTTTTATGATATTTTATATTAAATATTATTTTCTTACGACATTTAGTATCAAATGTCATTGTTTCTACGACAATTTATGTCAAATATCGTAGTTTTTACGATATTTTGTCATAAATGTCAATTTTTTTTTTTCGACATTTATTTCAATAGTCACTAAATAAATGTCGTTGTATCCTCAATTTCTTGTAGTGTAACTAGGAGTATAACTTAATAATCATTAGTTACCAAAAAAGAGATTGTTGCCAATGATCCACGTATAAAATGAATGTCATTATGTCACAATTACTTAATATTTGAAGAGTCACACAGGAGTTTCATTTTTTTATGATTTGAAAATTTTTAAAATACAATTTCATTATAAGAACTGTGATTTATGACACTTTTCATACATGATATCTAAATATGCGAAGTTTGTTTTAAAAAATTTAAGAAACAATGTAACTTCTAGTAATACAAAAGTTGGTTTAATAAACTTACGAAGCCTACGTCTGAGACGCACTGAAAAATAGGGCATTAATTCTTGCTCATCGTATTCTGTCCGTGACAGATGGAGTAATATTTCCTGGAAAATGGAAATCTATCCATCTACATAAAGCCAAAGTTAAATTAATTCGCAAAATCAAATAAAATCATCTTAAAAATCGATTTGTAATTGGTTTGGTACTCTTTGGTGTAAATTTTAAAAAAAGAAACTCATACTTAATTTGATATTAAGCTAGAAAAGGATGAAGACTGAAACGAAATTGAACTAAGTGCCCGTTTGGACTTAAAATTTGATGGAAGATTTTTCCAAAAGAATTTCACTTTTTTTCGAAATCAGCGTTGATTCATAAAATTTTCAATTTTCACTTGAAGATGCATTTTGAAAATTTTCGAAAATTTGACAAACTGCAAAAAGCAGTTTTTTAAAATTTTCACTCAAATCACTCACAAAACTTCAAAAACAACAAGCTGAAATTTATGTCAAATATCATTTTCACTTGAAAAATTTTTTCACAATTTTTTCGAATTTTATAGTTCTTATGTCCAAACGCCTACTAAATTTCCACATCTCTGCCATTTCGTAAAATTTTAATTTACATATATGAAAGTACATATATGAAAGTTATTTTTATTCAAAATTTTAAATAAATGGCTCATCGTATGTGGGTTGCAATCCTTCTAATGGTAATTAGACATTCATGATACTTATTCTACTCTTCTTCTTTTGAAAATATGTCTGGCTTAACGTAGCCCAAGTAGGGGTGTACAAATGAAACCGACAAATCGCACCAACCCGATAATCCGAGTCAAACCGAGAAAAAAATCCGATTATGGGTCGGTTTGATTTGGTTTGGTGTTGGAAAAAAAAATCCGATCATAATTAATTTGGTTTGGTTTTAACTAAAGAAAGTCAAACCGAAACCAAAGCAACCCGACATTACATATATACAAATTATAGATATATTTAATATATAAATATACTTATTATGATGTAATTTATAAATATTTCAAGATTTCATAATTTTATTTTTTGAGGTATTATTTCAAGGTTGGACTTAGAACTTTTGAATGTTCCAATAAGTTTTATAGCCATTAACATTAGTAAATTAAATAGTGCTAACAAAAGCCCAAACCAAAATCAAATCAATATTAATGCTAACAAAAGACATTTAATTCAATATTACGAACGAGAATGTATTGAATATCTATGTTTTGTTTTGCAATAATTTAGATAAAACTGCATAACCTATTTTTATTTTTTCTTTAACACTTAGTCATGTATTTAATACTCCCTTATTTTAGCATGATTTAGTAATCTTAGATTATATTTATTTTTATTATGGCTTTTTAATTAACAATATTTATATTACATAATTTTATTGTCTTTATTGTTGAATATTATAGGATAATGCCATGACATATCATATTTTGTATTATTTTCTTGGAAAATACTTTATATAGTTGTATCTTACTAGGACTAAAGAAATATTTTGAGCATAATTTATATGTTTTGTTCTACGAAAATTTTACGGGAAAAAAACCCGAATAACCCGAAAACTCGAGAAAATCCGAGAGTGAAAAATCCGAGTTTTATTGGTTTGGTTTGGTCTTTAGATTTAATAATCCGACACAATTGGTTTGGTTTGATAATTGTAAAATCCGAACCAACCCGACCTATGTACACCCCTAAGCCCAAGACTAACTCATATTCGTTGTAATTTATATCAGCTCAATAAATACATGAAACATGTCTTCCCACTCTTATTACTAAATCATAATTAATTAACATATACATTCTCATCTTAATGTATAATTTAAAAAAGGACAGCCCGATACACAAAATATCATGTATTCGCGCAGCGTTTGAGGAAGGCCCGTACTTCAAGGAGTGTGATGTATATAATCTATCCTAATGCAAGCATTAGCGACTGCTTCTACGGCTCGAACCCGTAACCTATAGGTCACAAGTAAATGACTCAGACGTTGCTCCAAAGCTCGACTTTACCTTAATGTATAACTTATTCATGGTAATTAAATATTACTCCAGTAGGCGTCTTGGCGCAGCATTTTGTAACAAATGTTTGAAGGAATCACATGAATTTGTATCTTCATTTAGTATAGCCAAATTAAACAAAGAAATTAATCCAATTAATCAGATTAACCTCTTGTGTGGTCTGTGAGACTCATTTTGAAGAAAAATGGGATAAGAGGTGCCTAACTTTGTTGACAAATTTATTGAAGAAAAATGGGATAGGAGGTGCCTAACTTTGTTGACAAATTTGTTAAAGAAAGTTGAAAAATTATATGACTAAATGCATCTTCTTTGTAGTAGTTGGATGGAAACTCTTACTATAGATAGAGGCATCCATTCTTTATTTCTAACACACCAAAATAAGAGAGAAACAATAGAAGTTAGAGAGAGTAACCCACAGATTGTAGTATATGAGATAAATAGTGAGTGTGAGTAATATTGTAGTGAGATATTTTAAATAAAGAGTGTTATTTCTTTCAAAGTTGTAGTAGTCTCTTGACACTACTAAGTTGTACTATTATAGTGGTTATATTGCTCCACTCGGGTACTGTATTTTACTCCATTAAAGAGTTGGTGTCGTTGTTACTCTCTTGTGTTATTATTATTTGTCGTGAATATAATTCCCGAGCGGGATTATTATTTTATCCCAACAACGTGGTATCAGAGCCATGTCAAATAATGGTCCGTTATCTTTTCAGTACCCCCGTCTCATAAAAGATAATTATGAGAAATGGTGTCTACGTATGAAAGTCATTCTTGGCTCTCAGGATGTATGGGAAATCGTAGATAGAGGGTATGCAAAACCCGATAATAAGGAAGCTCTGCCTCAAAATGAAAAAGAGGTCTTTGTAAAGACAAGGAAGAAGGATCAACAAGCACTGACACTCATCCACCAATGTTTGGATGATGCCATGTTTGAGAAGGAGGCAGATGCTACCACCACAAAGGAAGCTTGGGGGATTTCACAAAATTCTCTTCAAGGAGTTGACAAAGTGAAAAAGGTAAAACTTCAAACTCTAAGGGCTGATTTTGAAGTTTTAAAAATGAAAGAATCCTAATGCATCTTGGATTATTTTTCAAAAGTGAAGGCTATTGTAAATCAACTAAGAAGATATGGGGAGGACATAAGAAGATGTCCATGTGGTAGAAAAGATCCTTCGTACTTTAACACCTAAATTTAATTTTGTGGTGTGTGCTATTGAGGAGTCTGAAGATTTAGACTCTATGATAGTGGAGCAATTGGAAGATTCTTTACATGCCCATGAAGAAAAGATCAAAAGGATACAAGAAGTGCTATTGGAGCAACTTCTTAAAATTCAGGCATCCTTCAAGAATTATGGAGGTGAAACAAGCTATCGAGGAAATGGCCGAGGCCGAAGTCGAGGAGGTCATGGAAGAGAAAGAAGTAATGATAACAACTTCAGTAATGAAGTTAAAATCCACCAAACATTCAGAGGTCGTGGTCGTGGACAAAGAGGAGGAAGAGGACGTGGCTACTACCAAGAAAATAATGGACAAAGGTATGACAAATTAAAAATTGAGTGTTATAATTATCATAAATTTGGACATAAATCTTGGGAATGTCGTAGCAATGTTGAAGAAAAAGCTAACCTTGTTGACGACAAGAAAAAAAAATGAGTCAACGTTATTGATGGCACTCAAGGAAGAAGACGGAGATGATTGCAGCTCGTGGTATTTGGACAATAGAGCAAGCAATCATATGTGTGGATGCAAAGAGAAGTTTGTGGAGATTAATAAAACGGTAAGAGGTAATGTGTCCTTTGGTGATACCTCAAAGGTTCAAATCGAAGGGATAGGTACGATTCTGATCTCTTGTAAAGATGGTAGTCACAAGTTAATTCAAGATGTTTATTATGTGTCAAAATTAAAAAGTAATATTTTAAGTTTGGGCCAAC
>MU742308.1:3879-15042 GCA_026770625.1 Nicotiana glauca
TATTGCCACTCCTACCCAAAGTCTATGAACAATTTCAAACTAGAAGCGGGTGGGACCACTTTAGTGACAGGTTGATAAATGTAAATGAGCACATGGTCAAGGAGTTCTACACAAATGTAGCCTACACCAAAAAGGACTCCACTGCGACCAAAGTGAGGAACAAGAATGTTGTATTTTTGGGCAAAGAATTCAATGACTATTTGGGTTTCAAGGATGAAGACGAGGCCCAATACTTGGAGAAGCTGGCAATGAAGGAGGAGGTTCGCCCATGGTTAGCTCAGTTCTTGGTGCATCCAGGTGTTGTTCCGGATTGGATACAGGCAGGGGTGAAAATCCTTAGGAAGAATCTGAATTTCGAGGCGAGAGGGTGGCTCACCTTTGTGTGCAACAGGTTGGATCCCACTTCACATGACCAAATCGTCCCTCTTCCCCGGGCTGTGCTCATTGCTTCCATTATGGCTGGATTCCCTATCAATGTGGGGAATGTTATGTATAGGGCAATCACTGCTATGGGGATTGACAGTTCGTGGAATTACCCTTTCCCAAACACTCTGACACTATATTATAGGGACTTGAAGGTGAAGAAAATGCATTATGATGTGACAGTTTGCCCAATAGCCTCCTTCTCCTAGTTCAGTATTGAAGGTCTAGACAACCCAAAGGGGGACAAGAAAAGCAAGTCATCCACCTTTGCCCCGACCGGCCAGTATGAGGAGTCGGTTGGGGTTGAGCCTTCTACTGAGCTTCCCTCCATTCCAGCTGTGTCTGTCCCAGTTGATAGGCCCTCCTCTTCTATAGGCCCTAGTTATTCAGCTAGCCCTACAGTTCCTGTTTCCCGGACCAACCCATTGACAACCCAGCAGCTAGCCATGACATTGGCCAGTTTGAACAACTGGATGTCCGTAGCGACATCCAAGTTGTCCAAATTAGCCGCTTCAGTTGAGGCCCAGTCTACACTGGCCACTGTCCAGGTTCCTCCATCTATTGAGGAAACACTGCAGACGCTCCTGGCCAACCAGAAGAAGATACTTGAAACTCAAACTGCCTTGACTAAGGCAGTTGGGGCACACAACACAGCCTTGGAAAAATTGGCCCAGGAGCACAAGAAAATGAGGAAGTCCAGGGCATCAAAGGAGTCGGTAAAGGTACTACGAGCAAATGTGGACAAGCTAATGGCAGATCAGATGCCGTTAGACTTGTTATTCGGGGACCCAACCCCCCCAGCAGCAGTCCTAGTACCTGAGCCACAGCAAGAGCAGGCACCCCAGCCTATGAGGAAGAAGAGGACGTTGCCCAACACTGAGGGAGTCGTGATTGAGTTGGATGAGATTCAGGGCACTCCCTCCGGTGAGGTGTCAGAGGTTCCACCGGTCCAGTAGCAGGATCCTACACCAGCTTCAGAGCAGCAGGCCGGAGACCAGTCTGGGGTCCCGGTTACTACAGAGGATCAGGGGACGACAGGAGACCCCATGCATGTGGAACAAGCTTGAGGAGCCATTCTATATCCTTTATCTCTCCTTTTGTGCTTATTTTGGTAGTTGGCATTGGGGACAATGCCAACTTTTATTCGTGGGGTGCGCCCTACTGTTTTGATTTCTGATACAATTGGATGACTGTATATATTTATTTGATTTTTAGTTTATGTTTTGGATTTGATAGTTGGCCTGTATATAACTTTTGACTTTGGCTACTTCTAGACTCTTATGTATATATTCATCCCTGTCATACCTCCTTTTGGCGCTACCGCACGCCGCAAAGGGCGTGATAAAGGGAGTTTTTCCAATTAAAGGACAATCGAAACGAGATTCGTTTATTATGAAATGGAGTCGCCACTTGAGAGATTTATGGTGTCCCAAGTCACCGGTTTGAATCCCGAATCAAGGAAAAAAAATTGACTCCGTATTACAGTCTACGAACCAGAAATCCGGATAAGGAATTCTGTTAACCCGGGAGAAGGTGTTAGGCATTCCCGAGTTCCGTGGTTCTTGCACGGTCGCTCAACTGTTATATTTAAATTATCTGATTTTTAATACGTGTCTTTACCTATGTGCTTTTAACTTTGAACTTCTTTTATTATTATTATTGAGAATTGCAACGTCATGAAAATGCATCTCGAACCACGTCACATCAATGTACCCGTGGTTATTGACACATTTCGACTCCGTTGAGATTTGAATTTGAGTCACATAAATGTGCACTCGAGTTTAGGGAGGTAATGTTATTAAAATACGCGCCTAAAGAGACTAACGCGTTATTATTTGGGGGAAGGCCGTGAAATTCGCTAAATGGCCCGTCCCGAAATCTAAGTATTTTAATACAAACAAAAATTTAGGGCCCCGCAATTTATGTATTTTTGTTTAACGAGGCTCATCTCATTTATTATTAAAAGGTCCATCCTTAAGCAAACTAAGATTTTTCTATTTTTATTTGTCTCTACAAAAATAAAGAAAAAGTCCTACTTAATTAGTGTTGTTTAAGAACTTATTATAATTGGGCCTTGAGCACAACCCGTTTGAAAATAAAGCCCAAGTATGCATTCGGGCAGGCTATTCCTCAGCTTGGGCCCAGGTCCAAACGAATGTAGTATTAAAACGGGACTTGGGCCATTTTTGTTCAAACACCAAGGCCCAAATTGCCTAAATCAGGCAATCAGTTTTAATTCGTCCAATCGGGTCACAACTTCAAATCAGATGCTCAAACAAATACTTATAGAAATTTACTCGATCACATTAAACGTATTTATCAATTTGAAATAAGGAAAAACCAATGTGCATCTATTTAAAGTGATTAATTGAATTCTGGTTTTGGTCCAGTTCATATTACCTATTGAGCTACTAGCAGACACCATTTACTTAAGCTATTGCCATCTCAACCCAAAATCAACATTGGCCTAACTTTATCCAATTTACACCAGTGGTTATGTTTACCCCATTGGGTCTGTGAGTTAATAAAGCAATAACCTAATACCTAAGCAAATTGGCGCTTAATAACACACATTTGAAATTTACTCTAAGTTGAGATGTTATCACAGAACTCATAAAGTAAAAATAAAAATTTAATCAACTCACCATTTCGATTGACACTATTCTTAAAGTAATCCAATTACTCCAAATCTCAACGATTACTACCTGTCCCTTCCTAATGCTAACAACCTATTAATTCTAATGTTGAAAATTATACTAAAGTACATAGATTACTACACATTGGAAATCATAAAAAAACAGTCCAAATTACTTTGAGACAGTCCTAATTACAGTCCACAATCTCATATAAATCAAACCAATCCAAACAAGTGAGCTAGCTACAATGGAACACGAATAACTGAGTTATATATTTAACAGTTAACAACAATTCCAAACTCAAACGAACAAAAGTCATTCTTCATTCATTGGGCTCAACAGATGGTTTATACACGTGAATCAACCTCCAGATCAAGGGACAATGAAAAGTGTACCTGATATTCGAATTGAAATAGAGAAAGGAATGGTCAGCAATAGCAATACAACACAGCAATAATCAGCAGTACACCAGCAACAACCCAGTAATAACAACCGCAACAGCAATGGAACAGAACAGCTCAACACCAGTTAATAACACTTGACCAGACCAGAAACAATTGTAAAAACCAAACAGCAATAACAATACAAAACCAGACTCGACTGAACTTTGAATTAAACCAAAACTGGACCAAAACTTCAATGAAACAGTGTCAGCTTATACTTTCTTTGTTTTCAATTCTCAACAACTGGCTCAAAACTTTAGAAAATGATATCTACCCTATTTTCAAACTCTATTCGATTGCTTCCCAAAAAACTGACTCAAATACTTTCAAGAAGAACTGATTTTTTCAAGCTAAAAAAGAACTCTCAAGACTCTCTATATCTCTCTGTATTTTCTTTCAATCCCTAAAACTTCCCCTGTTTTCTCTATGTGTTTTTGTGTCCTTTATGACTTTCAGAACCCTTTTTTTTTATCTCCCCTCCTCTCCTCTCTCTTATAAGCTTTTTTTCTCCTGATTTTAAGCCTTAGTGGACAATTGACTAACTTATTTTAGGCCTTAAAACCAGAAAGGTTGTCTTCCATTATTAGTTGTCTTTTTACTATTCAATGCCACTAACATTTGTCTCAATTCAATGCTTTTATCAACCCCCTTTCAAATTCAAATTAATCCCCTGTTAGCTGAAACTACTAAACTATCTAATCCCTTTCTTATCTAAATTAAACCTATCAGCTATAACCAATTCCTAGTCAAATTCAAACTATGATTCAAACAGAATTGAAGCATTATGAGTCAAAGAAGGAGGTTCATGTGAAATATACAGACCAGGGGGTGACATATAAATGAACAAGCAGTTTGGTTCAAAGAGAGAACTGAATACACCAACAGGTTCATTTCAATCACAAAAAATCAGAACAGAAAAAAAACAAACCTACTGGCATGAACCAAACTATTATCAAGTTATTCTAGCATTCAAGCGTGGAAACTAATCGACGACACTCATTTAATTGATTACACAGGCTATAACATTTAGCAATTAACAACAAACAATCAGAATAAACAGGTAAACAGGGGCTATAAGGAAACTAATTAATCGACGAATCTACTCACATTGATTATATAATTTACAACATATACCTAACAATGAATAGAAGAAAATTCGACCAAATAAAAAGGTTCTGTTTTAGGAAGAAGAAGAAAAATAAACAGAAAGAAAATAAAACCACTATAACAACACAAATGAGTAAAAATAAACCAAAATAAAAGAGAGAAAATACCTCAGAGATGAATTTGGGAACAGACGAAGCCAGGTTCGAACTCAGACTCGGATTTTTGGGTTCAAACTGACCTTAACTGAGTGTTCTCAACTGAGAACACTTCGGCTAAGGTCGATTGGACACCCAAAACCTCATCAATTTGGACGGATTCCTAGTTTGGAATTTCTAGGGTTCTTGGGGTCGGATTTGAGGCTCGAACGATTCTAGCTAGATTCGAACCAAACCTTTTAGGAAAAATTAAGGAAAACAGAACTCAAGGTGCAAGTACAATAAAAAAGCAGTTCAGTAATCCGGGAAAGTTTTCATCTATTTTGTATCAAGAGTGGTTTGGTAATGAGGGAGGTCAGGGGAATGTCTAGTGTAAGTTTGGGGTCGGTTGGGGTTGGTTCATGTTTGGCTCGAATCTTCAAACGAAGATTCGAGAAGTTCCAGGAAGATTCGAACCAAACGGGTGGTGGAATTGGATTGGGGATGGTTAGAAGGTTCATGGGTGTTAATTTTACGGTCACCGACGTTGTCGCCGCCGGGTTTCAGGCGAAGAGGAGGGGAGGCGGCTAGAGTTTGGGAGGGTCGTCTCTAAGAGAGACGATGGAGAGATGAGGGGATTTGGCTAGGTGGGTGAGGTGTGTATTGAGAATATATAGTAAGGGGAGGAATTAATCCTGGCCGTTGGATCAACTAAGATCAACGGCCTGGATCTCTCACTTGAGAGGAACGACGCCGTTTAGACGTCTCTGAGACCGGGTTGGTCTCTAAAGAAACGGGTCGGGACTGGACACGGGTTGAGGCGAACGATTTTGAACGTTCGATCAGCTAGGTTTAACGGCTTGGATTCGAGACACCTAGAACGACGTCGTTTGGTTGATGTTAAGGCTAAATTGGACCGTTTGATCAAGTGAGATCAACGATTCAGATTCTCCATGCCCAAACGACGTCGCTTCGATGTCTGATGGGCGACAGATTGGGGCTGGGTCGGAGAGGTGTTTGAATTGGGCCTATAAGGTGGTTTGTTTTGGCTTGGGCCTGTGGAAATTTGGCATGGTCCGAGTTTCCTCTTCTATTTTTTTTTCTTTTCCCTTTTTTTCTTTAAAATCCTAAATTAAAAACAAAATCCTAGATTAAATCAAAAATTTAACTGAAATACTAATTAACTCCTAATAATAATTATCACACAAAATTAAACACTAATTAAAAATAAAATCACATAATTTGGTCAGTAAAGGCTAAAAAAATGTAAATCACATTATTTTTTGATTTTTCGTATTTGTAAAGCGCCCTTGATTACTCCTAATCGCAAAATTAAATCCTAGAATGCAAAGGCAATACATTTTTTTGTATTTTCATCAATTTAAACAAATAAACATGCACATACAAACGCCAACAATAAGAGAAAAATAACACAAAATCCGAAAAAAATTGCAATCAAACACAAAACTATTTTATTTTGGATTTTTGGGAGTAATTCTCATATAGGGCAAAAATCACGTGCTCATAGTTGCCCCTCTTTGTCCGGAAACATGAAGAGTTTTCGTGCAAAGACAAAGTGAGCGGATACGAGCGATTTTTGCCCATTTTGAGTACTCCGTGTGAAGTATCTTTTGAAAGATTTGACCGAACCTTTGCTTCAAAGGTCTCCTACATATCCCTGGCTAAAAGGGAATCAGGTCAATGTAGTTCAGAAAGTTTTGGTAGCTGGGACCACCATGAAGCTGTGATCTTGCTGTTACTGCTGTTGCTGTTGCGGTTGCTGCTACTGCTTACTGACCTCCTTATTACACCAGGCTAAACGAAAAATAAAAAGCTAGACTAAACTAGTCTATGAATTACAAAACCTTATCTAAATTTTCAGGCTTTCTCTTGTCGCCTTGTTTTCTTGTCGGCTTGCTTCCTCTGGTGTTTCTTTATTTCTGTCTTGACATTGTCGGCCTTTCTTGATTGCCGAACTTGAACTTATGCTGGGGATCTTGCTGTAATCCTTCGCTTTACTGACTTCAATTTGAAATGTATTCCTCTGTTATACGGGCGGGCTCCCGACTTCAATCTTCAAACTTGAAAAGTATTCCTTCATTCTACGGGTGGGCTCCCGATTGAAACAACTTAAAAGTAACACCTCCATTCTACGGGCGGGCTCCCGACTGCAACAACTTAAAAGTAACACCTCCGTTCTACGGGCGGGCTCCCGATTGCAACAACTGAAAAAGTAGCACCTCCGTTCTATGGGCGGGCTCCCGAATGCAACAACTAAAAGTAACACCTCCGTTCTACGGGCGGGCTCCCGACTGCAACAACTGAAAGGTAACACCTCCGTTCTACGGGCGGGCTCCCGACTGCAACAACTTAAAAGTAACACCTCCGTTCTACGGGCGGGCTCCCGAATGCAACAACTGAAAGTAACACCTCCGTTCTACGGGCGGGCTCCCGACTGCAACAACTGAAAAAGTAACACCTCCATTCTACGGGCGGTCTCCCGAATGCAACAACTGAAAGTAACACCTCCGTTCTACGGGCGGGCTCCCGACTGCAACAACTGAAAGGTAACACCTCGTTCTACGGGCGGGCTCCCGATTTCAATAATCTTAAATGTAACACCTCTGTTCTACGGGCGGGCTCCCGATTTCGACAATCTTAAATGTAACACCTCCATTCTACGAGCGGGCTACCGACTGCAACGAACTTAAAAGTAACACCTCCGTTCTACGGGCGGGCTCCCGACTGCAACGAACTTAAAAAGTAACACTTCTGTTCTACGGGCAGGCTCCCGACTCCTACCTTTAAAACTGTGTTTATCGGCATTGTTCTTTCCTTGACACCTCACACCTTTCTTCCTTAGAACTTCCTTCGAACTTTCTTTCCTTTATAACTTGCATTGATTTCCTCGTTCCTCCGAGAAAATTTTCAACAATGGCAGAAAATTTTCTGCCCCAGTTTTGGTGATCTTGTTTGTGGCATGTATTTCTGCCATCAACAACATTTCATTTCCCTGTTTCAAATCAAAGAAAATTTTATTAGTTTAAAACGTGCTGAGTGGTCGTGCCACTCCTGCTGTGGATGGTTTTTCCCTTTTCCCCTTTCCCTGCTCTACGTTCCCAAAACTTGTTGGGGGACGATATTATTTGCTAGGGATAATGTTTCTGCTGGGGATGGTTTTTCCCTTTATCCTTTCCCCGCCCTGTGTTGTCCGACCCTCTTTGAACTTGGTCGAAAATCTGTTGGGGATGCTCCTGCATCTAGATGATCTGCTGGGGATCCTCTTGGAATTTGGTCAACAATTTTCTCAACTTGTTCTTTTTCTGTTTTCCTCCATACTTCCCATGAAATTCTAGACCAATTCGCCGCTTGGTCTTGCAACTAACTTCTTTTCATTTTACCGCCTTATCGTTGGCCTGTCTTATTCACATTTTGCTTTGCACCATTATGGCGACTGGTAGTAAGCTCTGAAAAATCCTTTTCAAAAACCAACTGCTGGAGAAAAAGGTCTTTAAACGAAGAAAAAGTAATCACTTTAAAAAGATAGAAAAGAAGAAGTCTTTCTGAACAAATGCTGGGGAAAAAAAAGAAAAAGGACTTATCTGAACGGTATAACCGATCCCAACGATCATGTCGTGCATTCCGTATTAATCAACCCAATCTATTTGTATCAATCAATCTTTCTGACGTCCTCATTTTGCTGGGGATGAACAGGTACCCAATCTTTGCCGAATGCGGATTCCTTTTGCCACTTCTATCTTGTCGCCTCATAGTGCCCTTCGAGGGGTTTTCACTAATAAGACTCTCTCATTTCTCTCGACTCCCGTCGCCTTATGGTGCCCATGAAGGTTTTCACCATAAGACTCTCTCATTTTGTTTCTCTCAGCTTTCGTCGCCTTATGGTGCCTGTGTAGGTTTCACCGATAAGACTCTCTCATTTTATTTTTCTTTCTCTGTTGGGGATTGGAGTGTTACCGATAAGATTCTCTCCACTGGGGATTCTTTTGGGTTATCAATTCCTTCAGCTCATGATCCTCATTCAGTCGGGGATCAGTGTGTTACTCTCGACTTTTATTTGTCTGGCTTGGCACCTCTCTGATACTGATCGGGAGGTCTTTTGGACATCAACATGGTTTTTGTGTGGGGATAAAAGAAAAGGATATCAAAAATTCGAAATAACTTCGATGGGTAAAACATTACAACTCTTGGAATAAAACTTTTCCCAAAATTTTTTAAAACATAACTTCTGCCCCAGTTTTCTTGCTTGGGGGATTTTTGATTTTTATTACACTTTGACCGAGCGGTGAGGCGCCTACGTATTCTCTTTGAGGAATCAGGTCGAACGTAGTTCACTGATTCCTTTGTATTTCTTGTGACTTTCCTTTTTGTTATTGTTATTATATATATATTTTTTTTCATTTTCATTAGTGATTCCAAGAGAGGGGTATGAAAGAGTGAATAAGGCTCAAAGGGGAATCAAAGGTTAAAGTGTTTGGATAGAAGAAAGAATTGCCTACGTCATTTCATTCTCCGATAAATGCCAAGTACAAACAAAAAAACAAATAAACAATAATTACAATCAAAGAAATTACACATAATATCTCTTGAGTGCGTCAGAATTGATAGCCATGTCGATGCACCTTCCCTCGACATCTGTCAGACATAGAGCACCATTGGATAACACCCTGGTCACAATAAACGACCCTTGCCAATTCGGGGTGAACTTGCCCTTTGCTTCAGCCTGATGTGGCAAGATTCTTTTCAGCACATGCTGTCCCACTTCAAATCTCCTGGGATGCACCTTTTTGTTATACGCTCTTGCCATTCTCTTTTGATACAATTGGCCATGACATACTGCTGCCAATCTCTTTTCATCAATTAAGCTCAACTACTCCAATCGGGCTTTGACCCATTCATCATTGTCAATCCCGGCCTCATCGACTATCCGAAGGGACGGAATTTCAACCTCTGCTGGTATCACTGCTTCAGTTCCGTATACCAATGAATAAGGAGTTGCACCTACTGAAGTACGGACAGTAGTGCGATAACCCAACAATGCAAATGGTAACTTTTCATGCCATTGCCTGGATCCTTCTACCATCTTTCTCAATATCTTCTTTATGTTTTTGTTGGATTCCTCAACCGCTCCATTCGCCTTGGGCCGATACGGGGTGGAATTACAGTGTGTAATTTTGAACTGTTGACATACTTCTTTCATCAAACCGTTGTTAAGATTAGCACCATTGTCTGTGATGATCACCTTTGGGATCCCAAATCTACAGATGATATGAGAATGGACAAAATCCATCATTGCCTTCTTGGTTACCGACTTAAAAGTCTTAGCTTCAACCCATTTAGTGAAATAGTCGATGGTTACCAGAATGAATCTGTGACCATTGGAAGCTGCCGGCTCAATAGGTCCAATGACATCCATTCCCCATGCAACAAATGGCCATGGTGCTGACATTGCATGCAATTCTGTTGGCGGAGAATGAATCAGATCTCCGTGTATCTGACACCGATGGTATTTCCGCACGAAACTGATGCAATCACGCTCCATGGTGAGCCAATAATACCCTGCTTGAAGAATCTTCTTCGCCAATACATATCCGCTCATATGTGGCCCACAAACTCCAACATGTACCTCTGTCATCACTGTCGTGGCTTGACCAATATCTATGCATCTCAGCAAACCCAAATCTAGGGTTCTTTTGTACAGCACTCCTCCACTGAGGAAAAATCCATTTGCCAATCGCCGAATGGCTCTTTTTTATCTCCGGTGGCCTGCTCCGAGTATGTCCCCATCCTGAGGTATTCTTTGACATTATAGAACCATGGCTCGCCATCCATTTCTTCCTCTACCATGTTGCAATAGGCATGCTGATCATGAACCTGAATATGCAACGGGTTAACATGAACTTTTTCTGGGTGGTGCAACATCGATGCTAAAGTGGCCAAAGCATCGGCAACCTCATTGTGAACTCTTGGGATGTGTCTGAACTCCACTGATTGAAACCGCTTGCTCAGATCGTGCAAACATTGTCGATATGGTATAAGCTTTAAATTCCGTGTTTCCCATTCACCTTGAATCTGATGCACCAAGAGGTCCGAGTCTCCCAAGACCAAGACGTCCTGGACATCCATATCTACGGCTAACTGTAGCCCCAAAATGCATGCCTCATACTCAGCCATGTTGTTGGTACAATAGAAACGCAGCTGAGCTGTATCATGATAATGATGTCCTATTTCAGAAATAAGTACTGCTCCTATTCCAACTCCCTTTGCATTTGCAGCTCCATCAAAGAAAAGCTTCCACCCTGGTTCCTCGGTCAATTCCAACTCATCTATATGCATCACTTCTTCATCAGGAAAATACGTCCTCAATGGCTCGTATTCTTCATCAACAAGATTCTCAGCCAA
>MU742308.1:19233-75687 GCA_026770625.1 Nicotiana glauca
CACGGGTTTCTTTATCACCGCTGGGTTGGACCTTCTTAACTCTACGGGAGCAAAACACCTCCCCGAACGAGTTAACCCCTGGGCTTCACATATTTCTTCCACAACCTCCTTCCCTTTGTACATTACCATCGCTTTATTGTCGCTCCATGGCACGACTTTCTCGCTGATTATCGGCCTCTGCATTACTGGGTTGATAACAACTGGCCCTATGCATGCTGTCTTGCTTGGTACCCCTTGCACCGTTACTTTGACCGACTCCGGATTCTTTGCAACAAGAAGCAATCTCTTCCCCATCACCACCACCACTGGCTTGACATCTACCTTCTCCAACTGTACCACCTCGTTTCCACTGGTCGACTTTTCTTCTGGGCTGGCACGGATCATCATCACCATCTGTGAGGGTTTCTTTAGCTTCCCTCCTTCGTGCACAAGCTCGATCATATGGGTTTCGTGGTGTGCTGGCAATAGGTTCTGATTGATGTTGGGCACCTCTGGTGTCTGAACCTCGATCTTGTTGGTGTCAATAAGATTTTGCACCGCCCGTTTCAACTTCCAACACTTTTCGGTATCATGTCCGGGAGCTCCCGAACAATACTCACAGCTTACCTAGTGGTCCATATTTTGGGGAAGGGGATTTGGCAATCTGGTCTTAACAGGACTCAACAAACCCAACTGCCTTAATTTGTGGAACAAAGCAGTATAGGTTTCTCCCAACTTAGTGAAGGTTCTTGGTTTCTGCAGCCTTTCATTTCTGAAAGCCTGATTCCCCCGGAAACCTGTCCCTAGAGGGTTCCTGTAGGCCCTTGGTGGTGGACAGGTGTTTTGTGGAGGTGGATATGTGTTTTGGGGAGCTGGCACGCGCCATTGCGGGCGAGCCGGAGGCTGGGTGTATGCTTGGGCTTGATGGACGGAGAAGTGTGGTTCTTGTGGTGGATAATAGGGTTATGGAGGGTAATTTGGAGTGTGTGGGTAATTTGGGTGAGGGGGTCTGGATTGATATCGAGGGGAAGGACCTCTCGATCTGGACCAATTACTCGCCTCAACTGTCACAACATCTTCCCTTTTTTCTTCTTCCCGAGCGCACCTCCCGTGCCACTCTGAATGGCCTGAGTTGTTGCTTTCAGTGCTGAATAACTCAAAATTTTGTTAGACTTCAATCCTTCTTCAATCATGGCTCCCATCTTTACCACTTCATTGAACGATTTAACCACGGACGTCACTAGATGACCAAAGTATGTCGGTTCCAATGTTTGCAAAAAGTAGTCTACCATTTCGTTCTCCCTCATCGGAGGATCCACTCTTTCTGCTTGTTCCCTCCAGCGAAAACCAATTTCTCTAAAGCTCTCTGCGGGCTTCTTTTCCAGCTTCAACAATGACATAAGATCGGGGACTATCTCAAGGTTATACTGAATATGGCCCATGAATGCCTGTGCCAAGTCATCCTATGTAAACCATCTGCCGGGATCCTGTCACGTGTACCATTCCAGCGCGGACCCACCCAGGCTTTGACCGAAATAGGCTACCAACAATTCATCCTTCCCCCTAGCTCCTCTAATTTTACTGCAGAAACCTCGGAGGTGGGCCACCGGGTCGCCATGTCCCTCGTACAAATCAAACTTGGGAATTTTGAACCCTGCGGGTAACTAGACATCCGGAAAAGGGCACAAATCTTTGTAGGTAACACTGACTTGGTTGCCTAAACCGTGCATGATCCTGAAGGATTGCACCAGGCTTTTGACTTTTCGAATCACTTCCTCCTGTTCAGCATTCTTAACTGGTTTCTTAGTTTCCTCCGGGATCCCAAAATGGGGTGTATATGTGTATGGCTCAGGAGCTTTAAAAGTGGGTTCAGGAGGGTAATATTGGGTGTCGTGAGCTTGGAACAGTGGCTCACTAGACGATCTTTGTAATGTGGCTGGGGGAGGTGCCACAAATACAGGAACATTTGGTGGAGGAGGGTTTTGATTGGGTGGTGGAGCTTGGGGATCATAGGCATCTCTTCCCTGATAGTAGTGATGGCTTGGAAAGCTTGTTGAAGGGCCGGGGGAAGGGTATTCCAGCGTGTGTCCTGGTGGGAGAGTAGGAGTAACGGGAGGTTCAGGCCCCTTTTGTACCCTAGCCAAGGCTAACTGCATTTCGTTCATCTCGAGTCTCATTTTTTCCATTGCCTCCTTCAGCATGTGATTTATCGTCTTTTCCGACTCAACACTGTTTTCTGAGCCAGTCATGCTTTCTGGTATAGGCCCTTTTGATCTTGTTTGATAATGATATGGTGCCAGTACGCTCTAACAAACTAACAGTTTGAAATTTCTGGAAATTGCACCAAACTTGTTAGTTTTCAGAGTTTAACAAACAAGCAATCGCACGTTGAGATGCAATGCACCTAGGCAGTTTAACCGTTTCTATCATGACATTCGCTTTGATTGCATGCGTCATTCCGACCTTTAATAGTTGTGCCCCTCTTTTGGCGCCTCTCAAATTTCTTTTATTCTCATTTTCCTTCTTTTCTTTTTTCCTTGTTTTAAGGTCGTCGAATTTTATGTAGATTGCCTACGTATCATGACCCCGCATGAATCAGACCGAGTGTAGTTCTGGCCAGGTGAAGTACGTGATAAAGTATTTTCCGCACAAACAACTACTTTTATTAAACCACTTGAACAAAGTTTACAAAATTTAAAGAAAAACAAAACTTAAAGAACCGACTGACAGACTCAAAAAGATTAAAAATACATCAATGCTTTAAATTTTCCTGTGGCCCGTGAGGCATCATTCGGCCTTGCCACCAGCCCTGATATGAGATCCCTTTGCAACCCTTTCAATTCTTCCATGATCTGGCGGACATAAATCATTATTGCAGCAAAGAAGGTGGTACGGGTCATATCCTCACATGCTAGGCACTTCATGGTGATGTAGTGCTTGATATCTTCGATTCTCACCCTGATTCTATCCCTTTCCACAAGCAATTGCTCTATTCATTGGTTCCGCATCCCCAGCACTTGGGCGTTGTGGAAGACTTGATCTTGAAACTCCTGCATCTATTTTTCCATCCGTGCCATTAAGTCATGACAGCGTTTCCTATCGGCTCTGAAGTCTCTGGCTTGCATGAAGAGACGTTCTTCAAAGGTGGATATTGTTTCTCTCAATATAGAGATGCTCCCTTCATAGTCCCTCTTCATCTGCCGCAGATGCAGTTTCCGCTCTTCTGTACCCCTTGCCCATCTGGCCTTGATCCTTGTCACCCTAGCTTCAGATTCTTCCAAACCCTCTTGGCATTCGATGAGTTGCCATTTTAATTCATTTATCAAATCCTCATCAGACCGACTCCTTATGTGTCTGTCAGCATCCATTCTCATCTGTCGAATTTGGGATTTCAAAGCTTTATTTTCCTGGACCAACTTCTTTTTATCCCCTTCGTCGGTGGCAGCCTGCAAATTGTTTTCAAACCGGAGATTCTGGGCCTGTTTTTCCAATGTCCTTATGCGGGCCCTATATTCGCGTTCTTTATTCAGCCAAAGTTGCGGTTCTTGTGATGCGGAATAAAGAACGCAACCTTTCCACAAGCAAATTGGCGCTTAATAACACACATTTGAAATTTACTCTAAGTTGAGATGTTATCACAGAACTCATAAAGTAAAAATAAAAACTGAATCAACTCACCATTTCGATTGGCACTATTCTTAAAGTAATCCAATTACTCCAAATCTCAACGATTACTACTTGTCCCTTCCTAATGCTAACAGCCTATTAATTCTAATGTTGCAAATTATACTAAAGTACACAGACTACTACACATTGGAAATCATAAAAAAATAGTCCAAATTACTTTGAGACAGCCCTAATTACAGTCCCCAATCTCATATAAATCAAACCAATCCAAACAAGTGAGCTAGCTACAATGGAACACGAATAACTGAGTTATATATTTAACAGTTAACAACAATTCCAAACTCAAACGATCAAAAGTCATTCTTCATTCATTGGGCTCAACAGATGGTTTATACATGTGAATCAACCTCCAGATCAAGGGACAATGAAAAGTGTACCTGAATTCGAATTGAAATAGAGAAAGGAATGGTCAGCAATAGCAATACAACACAACAATAATCAGTAGTACACCAGCAACAACCCAGTAATAACAACCGCAACAGCAATGGAACACAACAACTCAACACCAGTTAATAACACTCGACCAGACCAGAAACAATTGTAAAAACCAAACAGCAATAGCAATACCAAACCAGACTCGACTGAACTTTGAATTAAACCAAAACTGGACCAAAACTTCAATGAAACAGTGCCAGCTTATACTTTCTTTGTTTTCAATTCTCAACAACTGGCTCAAAACTTTAGAAAATGATATCTACCCTATTTTCAAACTCTATTCGATTGCTACTCTCAAGAAGAACTGATTTTTTCAAGCTAAAAAAAAACTCTCAAGACTCTCTATATCTCTCTGTATTTTCTTTCAATCCCTAAAACTTCCTCTGTTTTCTCTATGTGTTTTTCTGTCCTTTATGACTTTCAGAACCCTTTTTTTATTTTTATCTACCCTCCTCTCCTCTCTCTTATAAGCTTTTTTTCTCCTGATTTTAAGCCTTAGTGGACAATTGACTAACTTATTTTAGGCCTTAAAACCAGAAAGGTTGTCTTCCATTATTAGTTGTCTTTTTGCTATTCAATCCTTTTAGCAGCCCCCTTTCAAATTTAAATTAATCCCCTGTTAACTGAAACTACTAAACTATCTAATCCCTTTTTTATCTAAATTAAACCTATCAGCTATAACCAATTCCTAGTCAAATTCAAACTGTGATTCAAATAGAATTGAAGCAGTATGAGTCAAAGAAGGAGGTTCATGTGAAATATACAGAACAGGGGGTGACATATAAATGAACAAGCAGTTTGGTTCAAAGAGAGAACTGAATACACCAACAGGTTCATTTCAATCACAAAAAATCAGAACAGAAAAAAAACAAACCTACTGGTATGAACCAAACTATTATCAAGTTATTCTAGCATTCAAGCGTGGAAACTAATCGATGACACTCATTTAATTGATTACACATGCTATAACATTTAGCAATTAACAACAAACAATCAGAATAAACATGTAAACAGGTGATTCGAGTGGTGTTGACAAAAATAGGGGCTATAAGGAAACTAATTAATCGACGAATCTACTAACATTGATTATATAATTTACAACATATACCTAACAATGAACAGAAGAAAATTCGACCAAATAAAAAGGGTCTATTTTGGGAAGAAGAAGAACAATAAACAAAAAGAAAATAAAACCACTATAACAACACAAATGAGTAAAAATAAACCAAAATAAAAGAGAGAAAATACCTCAGAGATGAATTTGGGAACAGACGAACCCAGGTTCAAACTCAGACTCGGATTTTTGGGGTCAAACTGACCTTAACCGAGTGTTCTCAACTGAGAACACTTCGGCCAAGGTCGATTGGACACCCAAAACCTCATCAATTTGGACGGATTCCTAGTTTGGAATTTCTAGGGTTTTTGGGGTCAGATTTGAGGCTCGAACGATTCTAGCTAGATTCGAACCAAACCAAGAGTGGTTTGGTAACGAGGGAGGTCATGGGAATGTCTGATGTTAGTTTGGGGCCGGTTGGGGTTGGTTCATGTTTGGATCGAATCTTCAAACGAAGATTCGAGAAGTTCTAGGAAGATTCGAACCAATCAGGTGGTGGAATTGGATTGGGGATGGTTAGAAGGTTTAGGGGTGTTAATTTTACGGTCACCGGTGTTGTCGCCGCTGGGTTTCAGGCGAAGGGGAGGGGAGGCGGCTAGGGTTTGGGAGGGGTCGTCTCTGAGAGAGACGATGGAGAGACGAGGGGGTTTGGCTGGGGGAGGGGGGTTGAGGTGTGTATTGGGAATATATCGTAAGGGGGAATTAATCCTGGCCGTTTGATCAATTAAGATCAACGGCCTGGATCTCTCACTTGAGAGGAACGACACCGTTTAGACGTCTCTAAGACCGGGTTGGTCTCTGAAGAAACGGGCCGGGCCTGGACACGGGTTGAGGCGAACGATTTTGACCATTTGATCAGCTAGGTTTAACGGCTTGGATTCGAGACACCTGGAACGACGTCGTTTGGTTGATGTTAAGGCTGAATCGGACCGTTTGATCAAGTGAGATCAACGGTTCAGATTCTCCATGCCCAAACGACGTCGTTTGGATGTCTGATGGGCGACGGATTGGGGCTAGGTCGGAGAGGTATTTGAATTGGGCCTGTAAGGGGGTTTGTTTTGGCTTGGGCCTGTGGAAATTCGGCCTGGTCCGAGTTTCCTCTTCTATTTTTTGTTCTTTTCCCTTTTTTTCTTTAAAATCCTAAATTAAAAACAAAATCCTAGATTAAATCAAAATTTTATATCAAATACTAATTAACTCCTAATAATAATTATCACACAAAATTAAACACTAATTAAAAATAAAATCACATAATTTGGTCATTAAAGGCTAAAAAAATGTAAATCACATTATTTTTTGATTTTTCGTATTTGTAAAGCGCCCTTGATTACTCCTAATCGTAAAATGAAATCCTAGAATGCAAAGGCAATACATTTTTTTTGTATTTTCATCAATTTAAACAAATAAACATGCACATACAAACGCCAACAATAAGAGAAAAATAACACAAAATCCGCAAAAAATTGCAAGCAAACACAAAACTATTTTATTTTGGATTTTTGGGAGTAATTCTCATATAGGGCAAAAATCACGTGCTCACAATCCCTGTTGTATATTCTACTCCCCATTGTACATATTCATTTGGTTTTTCTATTTTCATTAAAATTTTTCGTTTTTAGCTTAGTAGTGAGGCTCGTAGCCTTTTGTTTTGGTTTTGGGGTTTTCAAT
Source organism: Nicotiana glauca (assembly GCA_026770625.1). NCBI lineage: Eukaryota > Viridiplantae > Streptophyta > Magnoliopsida > Solanales > Solanaceae > Nicotiana > Nicotiana glauca. The sequence continues at coordinate 26,117 of MU742308.1, forward strand.
AAGCCCCTGGTTTTCTTAATGCCACGGTTCTTTCCAAGGGTAGAGTGTTGTGCGAACCGAGTGGCTCTTCCCAATGATAGATGGCGTGACAACCTTCTTAAGGGTTTGAGTCCGTTTTTTATTTTTCTTCTTTTGATTTTCAAAATTTCATAGTTAAGGGAACCTCAGCAAGCTTCACTTGGGCCTAACACATTGGCCTTTGATCCCATGGTCAAAGACATAATGTTGTGTTGAGGATGGTGAAAATTGGTGGCCTTGAGACTCTTGTGTTGACCAAACAATCATCATATGGTCGTGTGGGGGCCATTGTGTGCTTGAATCGTAACTAAGGTTGTTGTGGGCCCTCGACTCGACGTATTTGGCAATCCGTGAGTGTGTGTGTTGAGAATTCGAATCATGAGTCTAAGCTCCGAGTCGATGGTCTAGAACTTGCCCCGAGTGTTTGTTGAGGTGAAATCCTAGGTGAAATTTGGCTTGAGAAGTGAGTATAGGCTCTCCTTGATCCGAAGTGCTAAGATTGAACAATTCCATGACCTACCAATGAAATGATCCCTAGCTAACCCCTTTGAGCCTTAAACCTTCTTATTTTAAGAACAAAAGCTACAAGCCTATCCCGTTCTTAATTATGCCCTCTCTTGGCACCTAAATCTTCCCTTGAGTAGATGGCAATTATCTAAGTTTGGGGGAGGGAGACAAGAAAGGAAACAATGTGGTAAAAGGTGCAAAAGCAAAAGAAAAGGAAGGCAATGAAAAAGGAAGAAAAGACAAGACAAAGAAAAAGACCAAATTGAATAAGGTCAAAAAGGGGATTCAAAGAAAACAAAAGTGAATAAGGTTGTGAAAAGGTGGAAAAAGGAGAAATGTGTTGAATTGCATAAAAAAGAGCGACAGTGTGTCTCTCTAACCCTATAAAAAGAAGTGAATACTCAAATGAGTCAAGAAAATGTGCCAAAATGAATCAAAAGAAGTGCTTGAGGGAATATTGAACCCACTTGAACAAAACATATCCTACCCTTACCCAAAAGCCTTTACAATGACTCCACAAAATCCCTATATGATCTTGAGTTGAACGGAACCTACATTAGCGGATACTTACACAAGGGGCAAACATATCGTACCTAGAACCGGACTTATGACCTTCTTTGTGAGAGAAATGAGTGAAAAATCCATCAACCTCGGTTTGTGTGTCATTACTCTAAAAGGCGAGGTTCGCTTGGGGAGAGTTGAGGATGTGTGAGTTTGGGTTCCACAATGACCAAGGTATTTGAGAAAAGCTCCTTGATGAAATGAGTCAACCCTTGATGCTCTTGTGTGACATTTGATCCATAGTTCTTAAAAGCTAAAAATGTGTTAATGATGCATTCTTATTGAGGGCAATTGTTAGTCCCAATTGATGCGTGATGAGGTTACTTTAGGATAAGCTGGGATTACTTGGATGTTTCCCTTTGAGGGGTGGGTCTTATTTTATTTTCTTGAGGACAAGCAAAGGTTCAAGTTTGGGAGAGTTGATAATTGTGATTTTAATACGTTTTATGCCCATACTTGCCTATGCTTTATGTATGATTTGTCATAAAATAGACCCAGAATTCTTATAAGTTGCGCTTGATTGCAGGTTTGAGCGACAAGATGACAAAAGTAAAAAATCGGCTCGAAACGGAGTGAAACCTGCTCAAGTGTCAAAGATCATTAATGCAAGGACATTCAGAACTTGGTGCGGACCACACCATCCTGTCATGCAGCCGCACCATAGGAGTTTAGAGAGTTGTCATTTTCAATCGCAAGCGGCGCGGCCGCACTACAAGCTCACGCGGTTCGCGCCCAGCCAATGCGGCTGCACTACAGGTTCACACGGACCGCACCACAAAAGTCCAGAGACCATCACAAGCCGCTCATGCGGCCGCACTACAAGTCACGCGGTCCGCGCCAGTCATCATGCGTCTGCACTCTATCATTGCGCGGTCCGTATCAACATCTTTAGAGAGCAAGTTTCAAAAGTCAAGCAACCCAGTACGGTCGCGTGCCAACTTTGTGCGGTCCGCACTGACCCCGCAGGGGTATTTTTGTCTGGCTTTTCCAGCCTAGTATAAATAGAACATTTTACCATTTTAGATCAAGTTTTGTACACCTGATAGTTGTTGCGCTCGTGAGACGTTTGTATTAGCCTGTTTTGGGCATTTTGAGCTTATTTCATCATAGATTCTTGTAGTTTAACATTAGTAATTAATTAATATGATTATTTCATCTTTTATTTCTTCAGTTTCTTCTCTTATTATGTCTATCTAAACCCATTAGCTAGGGTTGTGGCTCAACCCTAGTGTGTGTAATTGATGTGTATTGCTTATTAATGATAGATTGATATTGGGTGTTTGTTATTTGGGTTAATTTTATGATTTAATTAAGGATTGGTGGTTGCAAACATTGATTCTAGCTTAGTGGGTCTTGACCCTTCTTGAGAAAGAGAGTCTATGATCCCAAAATTGACCCAACAAGGAATTGGGATGGACCCATGAGAAATGGTAGTCCCAATTAACGGGTTAAACCTCGAAAGAGTAATCACCCTACTTGAACCCTAGTTGCTTGGTCTAATTGGCCTACCCAATTGGTCTCGAGAGAGTCAATTGGGAAAAATCGCTCTCTCTACCGAGAGGTGTGAGAGCGGGTACAATTGTGCAACGGTTATAACATTAATCCCAAACATGTCAATCTATTGTTGGTAGTTTCTACCCATTAGATAACCACCTAGGTGATGCCACGACCCTAGTGCCTTTCTCTATATTAATCACAACTTAGAACATATCTCTTAGCATAAATTACTCCTTAGCTTGTAGTTGATAATAGTAGTTATTTAAACAACAGAAAATCCAAAAATGTTCGAAGTTCAATTAGAAGCAACACGCATTCCTAGTCTAAACAAATACGCAACTCCCTTCCTAGCTCCCTGTGGAAATTGACCCCGATGCCACTATTCGGGTAAAAGTCTTAGCGCCTGCTCTTCCTACCATAGTGTAAGGTTGAGTTTGCTGCGATCACCAGCCTACAGTGCACTATTAGCTCCTATTAGTGCGCCTCAGATCTAGAGCTACAACCGTGGTTATACTGCCCATTTGGGTTAGTTTTAGCTTCAACAACCACAGTAACGTGATAGATGTTTTGAATGTGAGGGTAATGGTCACATCACGAGGTACTAACCAAGACTGTTGAGCATTATGCCACAGCAGAGTTCTAGTGCCATGGTTCCGGCACTAATTTCTCCACCGCTCGCTCAGCCAGCTAGGGGCAGGGGTTAGGCTATCAGAGGTAGAGGTCAGGCTATTAAAGGTGGAAGTCAGACCATTAGAGGTGAAGGCCATCCAACTAGCGGTCATTCGAGAGATGGAGGTTAGGGTGTTGAGGCCCAGCCCTAATTTTATGCATTTCAATCTAGACCTGAGCTCGAGTCATCTGACGCCGTTATCTCAGGTATTATTCTAGTTTACAATAGAGATGCTTCAGTTCTATTTGATCCAGGCTCTACTTATTCCTACATGGTCATTCTATTTTGCTTCAAATCTGGTTGTGCCTCGCGATTCTTTTAGTGCTCCTGTATATGTGTCCACATTTGTGGGAAATTTTATTGTTGTAGATTGTGTCTATTGCTCGTGTATAATTTCTATCGGGAGTCTAGAGACTAGCGTAGTCTCCTACTTCTTGATATGGTGGACTTTGATGTTATCTTGGATATGGATTAGCTGTCATATTATCATGCTATATTTTATTGTCACGCCAAGATGGTGACCTTAGCCATGTCGGGGTTGCCTCTATTAGAGTGCAGAGGGACTTTTGAGGATTCTACCAGCAGGGTTATTTCTTATGTCAAGGCTGGACGTATGGTCGAGAAGGGATGTCTAGCTTATTTGGCCTATATTCGTGATTCTAGTGCAGAGGTTCCTTCCATGGATTCGGTACCAGTTGTGCGTGAGTTGTTAGAGGTGCTACTACAGATTTGTCAAGGAGGCCACCCGATAGAGATATTGACTTCTGTATTGATTTAGCTCTGGTCACTCAGCCCATTTCTATTCCACCATACCGTCTGGTGCCACATGTGTTGAAGGAATCGAAGGTGTAGTTGTAGGATTTTCTTGATTAGGGTTTCATTAGACCTAGTGTCTCTCCTTAGGGTGCTCCCATGTTATTCGTGAAGAAGAAGAATGGTTCGATGAGGATGTGTATAGACTATCGATAATGAACAAAGTTAATATCGAGAACATGTATCCGTTGACGAGGATTGATGACTTATTTGATCAACTTCAGGGTGACAAAGTATTTTCGAAGATCGAAGATTGATTTGCGATCTTGCTACCATCAATTAAAGGCTAGGGCATCAGATGTCCCTAATATAGCTTCTTGGACTCGGTACGAGCATTATTATTTCCTAGTGATGTCGTTTGGCTTTATAAGTGCCCCAGTATAATTTATGGATATGATAAATCGGTTATTTAAGCCTTATTTAGATTCTTTCATGATTGTGTTCATTGATAATATCTTGATCAACTCCCGCAGTCGAGAGGAGCATGAGTAACAATTTATAGTTGCACTTTAGACTCTGATATATAGTTAGTTATATGCCAAGTTTTCAAAGTGTGAGTTTTGGTTGGACTTGGTCGCCTTTCTGGGGCATGTTGTACCAGTGGAGGGCATAAAAGTGGATCATAAGAAGATTAAGACAGTTCAGAACTGGCCTAGACCTACTTTAGCTACAGAGATTCGGAGCTTCCTGGGTTTGGTGGGGTATTATCCCCGGTTTATGGAGGGGTTTTCATCTATAACAGCCTCATTGACTAGATTGACGTAGAAGGGTGCTCTATTCAGGTGGTCGGATGAGTGTGAGTTGAGCTTTTAGAAGCTCAAGCTGCTTTGACTACGGCGCCAGTGTTGGTGTTGTCTACAGGTTTACGATCCTAAAGTAGTGTATTGTGATGCATCACGTATTGGGTTCGCTATAGTATTGATGCATGATGGCAGTATGATTTCATACGTGTCGCAGTAGTTGAAGGTTCATGAGAAGATTTACCCTACTCATAACCTAGAGTTGGTAGCCATTATTCATACACTAAAGATTTGGAGGCATTACCTCTATGACATGTCGTGTGAGGTATTCACGGATCATCAGAGTCTATAGTATTTGCTCAGGCAAAAGGATCTCAACTGGAGGTAGAGGACGTGGTTGGAGCTGTTGAAAGACTATGATATCACCATTTAATATCATCCCGGGAAGGCCAATGTGGTGGCCAATGACTTGAGTAGAAAGGTTGTGAGTAGTGGTAGCCTTGTGTATATTCCAGTTGGGGAGAGGCCTCTAGCATCATATATTCTGGCTTTGTCCAATCAGTTCGTGAGGTTAGATGTTTCGGAGCCCAGTCATGTTTTAGCTTGCACGGTCTCTCGGCCTTCTTTGTATGAGCGCATCAGAGAGTGTCTGTATGATGACCCCCATTTGCTTGTCCTTAAGGACACGGTACGACACGATGGTGCCAAGTAGATTGCTATTGGAGATGATAAGGTGTTGCAGATGCAATGTCATATTTGTGTGCCAATGTGGATGGGATTCGTGAGTTGATTCTTGAGGAGGCCCACAGTTCCTGATATTTTATTCATCCGGGTGCCACCAAGATGTATCAGGATTTATGGCAGCATTATTGGCGGAGAATGATGAAGAAGCAAATGGTTGCATACGTAGCTCGATGTTTGAATTGTCATCAAGTAAAGTACGAGCATTTGAGGCCTGGTGGTTTGCTTCAGAGGCTTGAGATTCCTGAGTGGAAGTGGGATCGTATTACTATGGATTTTGTTGTTAGGTTCCACAGACTCATAAGAGATTCGATGCAGTATGGGCCAATATGGACAGGTTGAACAAGTCGGCAATTTCATTCCAGTGGTAGTTACCTATTCTTCAGAGCAGTTGGTTGAGAGAGGGTTCTGCTCCGAGTTTCACCCATGAAGGGTATGATAAGGTTCGGAAAGAAGGGCAAGTTTTGTCCTAGGTAAATTATACCTTTTGAGATTCTTGAGAGAGTGGGTGAGATGGCTTACATGCTTGCCTACCACCTAGCTTATCAATCATTCATCCAGTGTTCCATGTGTCCATGCTAAGTATCATGGTGATCCGTCTCATATGTTAGATTTCATCTCAGTCGAGTTGGAAAAGGATTTGACTTATGAGGAGGAGCCAGTGGCCATTCTAGCCCGGTAGGTACAAAAGTTGAGGTCAAAGAGTTATCCTTCAGTTAAAGTACAATAGAAAGGTCAGCCGATTGAGGCAACTATGTGGGAGTCCGATTCCGACATACGGAGTAGATACTCGCTCCTTTTCACCAATGTAGGTACCTTTCTATGTCCGTTCGAGGATGAACGTTTGTTTTAAAGGTGGAGACTGTGATGACCCGATAGGTCATCTTGAGTTTTAGCCTTTGTTTTCGTATTATGATACCAAGACTAGCTCCATTTAGTGTTTCTGGATTTGCGTGCGCAGTCTATGTCTTGTTCCGGAATGTTTTTATGTGGAAAATTGAGGAAAAATATGAAACTTTGCCTTTAAAATTTTTTTAGCTGACTAGGATCAATATTTATGTAAACGTACCCGAATGTGTATTTTCAAGGTCCCAGTGATTCAGTATCATGATTTGGGACTTGGGCGTATACCTAAAAATGAATCCAGAAGTCCCGAACTTGATTTAATGTGATTTGTTGAAAACTAGTAATTTGAAATTTTAAATAATTGCTAAGTTTGATCGTAGGTTGACTTTGTTGCTACCGGGTTTGGATTTCGATTTCGGAACTCGGAATATGTTCATTTCACCATTTATGACTTATCTGCAAAATTTGGTACAAACAGAGTTAATTTGACATGATTCGGATGCTAGGTTGTAAATTTGTAAGGTGTTGAGTTTCTTTGAAAATTTCATACATTTTATGTCTGGTTCGTAACTCTAGGTGTAATTTTGGTATTTGATCGTGCGAGCGAGTTCGTATAATATTTTAGACTTGTGTTGATATTCGGTTTGGAGCACCGAGGGCTTGACGAATTTCTGACACGTTTTGGAGAGTGTTAGATTTGTTGGTGTGAGCTGATATTGCAGGATTTGCAAATGGCAGGTTGGAAGTCACATTTGCGACGTATGGCCTAACTTGGTAGGGTCGCATTTGCGAGCTTAGTGTTAGCAATTGCGAAGGGGGCCTGGGATCAGTAGTGATCGCATTTGCTGTTATATGATCGCTTTTGCGAAAATCCAAAGTTCGCATTTGCGACTCCAGCAGGGATGTGGATTCTTCACTTTTGTGATGGATTTCTCGCCTTTGCGAGGTTCACATTTGCTAACCTTAGGTCGCAATTGTGACACCTGCGACTGGACAAAAAGCTGAGGGATGGGGGATATTTTGGGACCCTAGGCTCAGTATGAGGTGATTTTGAAGAGGGAATTTCATCTACAAACTTTGGGTGAGTGATCCTAATCCATTTTCAATCATATTCCATCAATTTATCTTAGATTTTAACATCAAAATCATGTGAATCAAAGTGAAAATTTGTAAAACCTTGTCAAATTTTTGAAAAATAAGAAATTGAGGTTTGAGAGTCGATTTGGACTCGAATTTTGATACTAATCACATATATGAACTCGTAGGGTCACGGGTATTCAGAATCTACCATTGGACCTGAGTTTTTACCTAGCCGACCACGGATTGACTTTTATTGAATTTTTGAAAAATGTATAAAGCTCTTTGTTTTATCTATTGTAATTGATTTTCCTAGCATCGTTTGATGATATTAAGTTGATTTTGGTTAGATTCAATTGGTTTGGAGGCGAACTTTAGAGGAAAGGTCCCGGTTGAGCTTTGATTTGATTGCGGAGCAAGGTAAGTTAAGGTTTAACCTTGATTTGAGGAAATTAGGAACCCTTGGACTATATGTTATGTGAATTACGTATGAAACGGCGTATATACGAAGTGACGAGTGTATATACACTGTCAAAGTAATTTTTTCCATGCTTTTTTTTTTCGTATTTCATGAATTATCTCATGCCATACCTTAACTGTTACATGATTTAATTTCCTTCTATGCCTTAATTTGTACTATTTATCAATTATTCTTGTATTGAATTGTTCGTCCCTTTCATGACTCCATGATTAATCACTACTTACTTTAACTATTTCACTTGCCCACCATAATTGTCATGTATTTGACTTGTCTTGTTGCTTTTGTAATATTTATTCCTTGATTATTATGTGATTCATTTATTGCCTTGTACTCATACTCTAACTTGTAGAAATTCTTGTAATTTAAATTATTGGATTGTTTATGTTTACTGAAATTGTTCGTGGAATCGGTTGCACACCGTAATGGGAAGGATGATGAATTGAAATAGTAGAATATTTGAAATTTATTATAGTGATATGGTGGGATCAGGTTGCACGTCGCCATGGTGAAGTACATGATATTTGATATTGATAAATTATGACATGGTAAAATATGGGAGGATTATGACATTGATTATGATGATAGGGTGTGATTGGGTTGCGGGCTGCAACGAATTTTGTATGTAATTCCTGATATTGATAAATTGAGACTCTATGGTGAAATAAGGGAGGATTGTATGTGTACGATTAGATCAGGTTGCGCGCCGCAACAGATTGTGTATGTTGTATTCATTGCTGTTATTGTGTTGGTTTCCCGAATTTTTATATAAAATTACGAGATCTATTATTCTCGGTTCTCTTATTACAAAGATTGAGTTTTTTTTAATATAAATTAACTGCCTTACTGTCATTTCTTGTTTTCTTTTATTATTATTATTATTATTATTATTATTATGATTATGATTATTATTATGATGATTATTATTATGATTATTATTATGATTATTATTATTATGATTATTATTATGATTATTATTATTATTATTATTATGATTATTATGATTATTATTATTATGATTATTATTATGATTATTATGATTATTATGATTATTATGATTATGATTATTATGATTATTATTATTATTATTATGATTATTATGATTATTATTACTATTATTATTATTATTATTATTATTATTATTATTATTATTACTATTACTATTACTATTATTACTATTATTATTACTATTACTATTATTATTATTATTATTATTACTATTACTATTATTATTATTATTATTATTATTATTATAATTATTATTATTATTATTATTATTATTGTTGTTGTTGTTATTATTATTATTATTACTACTGTTATTAGTATTACTACTATTATTATTATACTACGTACATGTTATTTTAAGTGGGCCTTAGCCTCGTCATTACTTTGTCGAGGTTAGGCTCGATATTTATAGAGTACACAAGGTCGGTTTTACTCATACTACACTCTGCACATCTTGTGCAGATTTTGGAGTTGGTCCTAGCGACGTTCACTAGACTTGCTCGAATCTAGCTATCAAGACTTGAGGTATAGCTACACAACATTCGCAGCCCTGAAGCCCCCTTCTACATTAGCTTAGCTGTTTATTTCGATTCAGATATTTAAACTTTTATTCAGACTATTATTTGTTGTATTCTAGATGCTCGTGTATTCGTGACACAAGTTTCGGGATTTGTATTTGGATTTCGTCACTTATCAGTTTACTATGGAATTTCAGATTATTCGATTTTATTATTGTAATTTAATTTGGAAATTGTTAAAAATGGTTAATAGATATAGATAATGTTGGCTTTCCTAGCAAGTGAATTGTTAGGTGCCATCATGGTCCCGGAGGTGGGAATTTCGGGTCGTGACAATACGTGGTTCAATTAACACGAATAATTAAGAATAACAGATAGATGAATTAAAGACAAAATAAATGTAATGACTAAGCCTGATCTTAGATTGAACAATAGAGCTTGTCCCCGATCGAACCCTCAGTACAAGCTCGGTCGCGCATGCGGAAAAGAACAAGTGTATAATGCATTGAACAATTGCGGGAAGGAAAAAGTTGACTTTTATTGCTTTCAAATGCGTGTTACAATGTGTCAGAATAAAGAAAAACTTCTCTTTTATAGTAGAAGAATTTCCATCCTAGTACACGTCCTAAAAAAGTGTAAAAATCTTGTTTTTCCTGTAATTGTTGATCTATAATAAAAACCGAACAGGATTCGCGCCATAAAATCCGATTATGGTGAATATTACGGCCTCCTATTCGTCATACATAACCATCCACCGCATTTTACGAGGTACAGAAACCATACTTGGTTTGGGGCATGTCACCTTATCGTGTCTAATCTCCAATACATGGTTCTTTCTTCCCGGGTCTCGATAAGAGGGTTCCCAACCTCAATAATAATTTCGTCATTCCGTGCTTCCCCTTCGTTCTCACACTAGAAAATCTGGAAAAACTTTACCTCTGATTTTATCGGTACACTATACTTATTTTTTTATCCATTTTACCAATGAAAATCAAACTCCTTCCCACATATGGTCCTAACATTGATAACTAATAGATTAGAGAGCTTCAAAAGAAAATATGCAGAAGAAAAACGTGATCAAGCAAAGCAGTACCAAGGATTTTCAATCCGGCAAGACTATTTAAATAATTTAACAATATAGCAAAAAATGAAAATAGTACCAAGACTTATCAGTTCGGCAATATCCGTGAGTAATTAAATATACATGCAAGTTTTGTCAATTCTTTAAGATTTATGAATTATTTAAAAAGATATATTGAATGAAACAAATATAAAATTTTAACAGTTGGGGAAAATTTGTGAATAATTTATAGTACAAGTTACGCTCGACTGTCATATCCGATGAACAGTTTGAATCAAAGTTATGTCCCATCCGATATAAGTTTTAAACAAGGCAAATTTTGCTAATGTGACAAGATATGTTATATGTGTCCGGAACCAGAATGTTATCTTTTTGGACAAAAGTAACATTACTAAGTGTAAAAAAAGGGTTACCAGTCTATATATAGAGCGGTATAAAATCACGCTATACTTTAACGATGTTTTAGCCGTTAAACCGCGTTATATATATATAGCGCATGAATTAACTGCGTTATATATATAATGCATTAAATCACTATATTATACACAAAACAATTAAGCAGCCTAATGGTTGAAGGGTAGCTATAAGGATGGTTTTGTCCTAGAGGTACAAGGTTTGAATACCTTCATCAACATTCTTGTATTTTCCTATTTCTTTCATTTTTTGTTTATTTTCATTATTTGGTTTAAGTGTTTAGATATAAATACTATAATAGAAAAGCCTTTTATTATTTCTTTTAAAAATCAACCAATACTTTTAATAGTTGTTATTTTCTGTTATACGTAAAATAAAATTAATTTTTTTCCTTTTATTTTCAAATTAGAATTATAAGTTTTATTTTATAATTAAAATTTCTATAAGAGAATAATATATATATATATATATATATATATATATATATATATATATATATATATATATATATATATATATATATATATATAGCTTAATCTATTGATTGAATTATTTTATATTTTGATATCTTTCTTTCTAAATTTAGTTAGCAAATATATATTATTCAATAGATAAGAAAAGAATACAATCCGAAAAATAAAAAAAATACCTGGACATCTATATTATATTAAAAGGAGAATAGTGAAGCATGTGGTTGTCACGACCCAATTTTTTCTCCGTTGGATTTCGTGATGGCACCTAGTCTTAAGGACTAGGTAAGCCTACTAGAATGCGGAATAACAACAATAATTAATAACAATTAGAATTCTTCTGAGATGAATCCCTTCTACAATGAACAACTTCTCAAAACCCGGTAGTACAAGTCATAAGCTCTACAAAGTTTCGCTACAACTCCTAAACCAACCGCATGGAAACAGGTACAACAATGTGAATATAAAATAGGAAGGGGACTCCGAAGCCTGCGAACGCAACAGCAGGACTACCTTGAGTCTCCTCGGCAAGAACCTGCACAGCTACTATCGACCAATACCTGGATCTGTACACAAAAAATATACAGAAGTATAGTATGAGCACACCATGGGGGTGCCCAGTAAGTATCAAGACTAACCTCAGTGGGGTAGTGACGAGGAACAATCAAGACACCTACTGGTCAAATGAAATAAACAGAGTATGATAATAAAGCATTGTGTTAAAGATAACGAGATAATATCATCAACGGAAAGAAATAAAAACACAAATAGTAAGCACAATAAAGGAGAACGCAAATAGTAATGAACGATAACCAAGTAAATCGGGTAACCAAGTAAATCAGGTACCAAGTAAATCAGGTAACCAAGTAAATCAACACTAACATGACATGAGCAGAGACAAGTAAGAATGTATTTAATTAAAGAAGGAAATGTCCACGCAATCAATCATATCAACTCTAGTACACCGTACTGACCATCTCAATCTTTGGTTTCTCATGTCATAATCTTAACTTTCGAACATTTCGTATACATGGCAGCATGTGCCCCCATCTCTTTCCATTTCACTTACTACAACAGAATTCACATGCTATACAATATATAATGTCCTTACAATGCACTTAACATGCCCAAGGAGTCTCATTTGCCAAATATATATAAGATCTCAATTTCTAAACTAATTGGAAAAGCCAGTGAGAAAAGATGAAATCATTCGAGTAAAGAAAATACCTCTTTTAATTTTACAAAAGAAATACAACATCGAAAAAATTATTACCTTTAACAGGGGAGTTGATAACTTAAAACTTAGTAGAAATTTATTTTTAAGTAAAATACAATCTCACACGGTTTAAGGGGATGTAATTTGAGAAACTAATTGAAATAAGGATGTAACAATTATTGAAGTTTGAAGTGTTGGAATGTATAAATAAATATATATAAATGCGGTGAGGTATTGAAAACATTGTGGGTTCTAACACAAAGGATCATAGCCATAAAGAAATTAAACAGTTTAAAACATTTGAATTGATAACCACAAATAAACACAACAACAGAAAGTGCATGGCATCACCCTTCGTGCTTTTACTCTCGTTCTCACCATAAGACTCAATATTCACTTTTATTCTTTCTTGTTGAGGCGTGCAACCCGATCCCAATCATGTATTACTTTGTGGAGTGCAACCCGATCCAAAACATATAATGATGTTGTAGCGTGCAATCCGATCCATATAATATTGTTGCGGCGTGCAACCCGATCCATATAATATAATATTATTGCGGCCTGCAATCCGGTCCATATAATATATCAACACCAATCACGAAATAATCCCGGCAAGGGAATAATAAGGAAATAACAATATCCCGACAAGAGAGTCAATCAACAAGAATAAACACGTCCCGGTAGGGGAGCCAACAGTAAGAATTAAATATGCCCCAGCGAGGGCATCAGCAATAACCAAAATTGTACCAATAATTAACTTCACAATAAAACCTCAACCACACAGCAAAATATAATAATCACGCGATAACTACACCGGCAACCACAACAATTGGATATGTAACCAAATTGCACGAAGTCATAGAGGAACTCACAATCAAGAAGTATCCAAACAATAAAGAGGGCAATCACTTCAATTAAGTCAATTAAGGGTCAATGCAGCTCGTAGGAATTTAAGGAAAGCAAACAATAGCATATGGAGCACATAGAGACAATTTAGACATTTATCAAACTCAATCATAACAAAATACTCTCCACATTTAAACATAAGAACCTAAAAATCCTAGAGCATAATTTCCACAAATGAGCCCGAGCACACACTCGTCACCTCACATGCACGGACTACAATTAGCATAGAAGACTCAATTCCTAAGGAAAGTCCCCCACACAAGGTTAGGCAAGATACTTACCTCAAAGGCGATACCATTTGGTCCCTTGAATCACGATTTTTCATTTTAGAATTTGTCTTCAAAAGCCAACTCCTTCCCAACCCAAAACATAATTTAAATGATAAAAGTAAGGACAAATTCATGGAATATATTTAATTATAGTTGAAGAACACTTACCCAATCGAATTACGTGAACAACCCACCAAGAATAGCCAAGAACCAAGCTCTAGAAGTCAAAATATGATGAAAATGGTGAAACCCTCGATTTTGGGATATATTCTGTCTGCCCAAATTTTTGTGCATCGCGAATGCGAAGAAGAAAAAGTGAAGGTGCTCAGGTTACTCATCGCGAATGCGACAATGCGGCCGCGAACGCGAAGAAGGGAAATCTGATGGCCCAAGGACTGCTCTTCGCCAATGCGTGAACTAGTACACGAACGCGGAGAGTGGAACGACATAACTATGCGAACGCGATGTAGGGAGATATAGAGCTACACGAACGCGAAGCTCTAAACGCGAACGCGAAGAAGGATTTCAGGTGGTCAGCAACAAAGCTTCGCGAACGCGAAAGAGGATACCAGAAGCAGAAAATAACAGTTCAAAAACAAGGAAAAAATGACTCGAAGCCCACCCGGAACACACTCGAGGCCCCCGGGACCCCGTCTAATCATGAAAATAAGTCATATAACCTAACACGGACTCGCTCGAGGTTTCAAATCACATAAAATAACAACAAAACAACGAATCAAACCAAAAATCAAGCTTATGAATTTTCAAATCTTCAAATATCAAATCTCACGCCGAAACCTATCAATTCAACTCGGAATAACGCCAAATTTTGCATACAAGTCCAAATTGACATAACGGAGCCGCTCCAACTCTCGGAATTGCATTCCGACCCCGATATCACAAAAGTCAACTATGGGTCAAACTTCTCCATTTTCAAAACTTCCACTTTTCCAACTTTTGCTGAAACACCTCAAATTTCCCTATGGACCTTCAAATCCGAATTCGGACGCGCTCCTAAGTCCAAAATTACCATACAAAGCTATTGGGATCACCCACGACCCATTCCGGGGCCGTTTACTCATACCATGCGCATCATCAGCAGAAGAAGAGCTACCTGGAAAAGCAAATGCCAATGGTTCTTGAGACCTCACACAAATCCAATTGGAAATATAACAGTGAGTAGATCTTGCTAAACGAGTAACAAACAAAGCGAAATCAGAGTGCAATTTGTAGGATTTCACAAGCCATGGTTGTCCGGGATCCCACACTCTAGTCTTAGAGTTAGAATAAGCGATGAAGCAAACTTTCCCAGTATATCTTAGCCACAGTAATGCCTCCACATTCTCTATGGAATATGTTAGAGCTAAGAGCACAAAATTTATTCCAAGATCCCATACACGAAGAGCCACTGCAGTTGCGTGAATGGTTACTAAAAAGAGGTTAGCATATGAACAAATGAAAATAGACTCAAAATATGTTGATCATTGAATCCCCCAGTAGACCCATTCCCATCTTCAAGAAGTACTTCAACAAAATACCTTGTACTTATAATGGCACCCTCTTTCTCCATAATACAATTATTAAGGTATTGATCTTCAAAAATTATAGGGTCCATGAAAAATTCAGCAAGTTACATGTTGTCAAAAGTTTCCAATCCAATTGTCCATGTAGTAGGGTTGCTATCAACAGAGGAGGAATCTATGTACCTCGTTGACATATTGCGATCCATCCAGTTGCTCATGTGACACTATATAAATTTGTGTACCTCTTGAAGCTTGACATATAGAGAATACCCCTATATTTTTCAAGCTCTTATGTGTTGCGAGATTCCAAAAAACATCAGGCACCAAGGACATAGATGGTTGATCTAATAGGTAAGGAGAAAACTTTGCAATCTCGTCACCTTCACCGTCTAAATCAGTTTTGGTGATAAGTGGAACAAATCCATCAATTTGTTTTAAATCGTCATATTTAACAGATAAAAGCACAACTGAATCATCCTTAAAACCTTGCCCTGTGTCAAACCAATAGTCCATGGAATTAGAAAATGTGATGGTCCTTATTATTGGTTCCGACACATAGTATAGATATGTGCAAGACCTCGTATGGCAGCTAAGACAAGGATCAAGAATATGCCCAGCGTTTAAAGTGTCACTGATAGGCACAACAAGCATTCGACTAATATGAAACTTATCACCTGGGATCAAGCTAGAAAAAAGATATATAAACATAGTTGAAGAGTGACTGAGATGTTCTTGTTGAGGACTTCGAACAAACATCTGAGCTTTCCCAAAATTTTCAGTTTCCAAATCAGATTTCATCATAGAGATAAGTGTCATTGCATCCAACAACTGCTTAGATTCACCAAACAAACTCTTAGAAAAAGTAAATGGCTCAATTTCACCAGGTACAATCTGGTCATGTCCAGCAAGAGAAACGAGTAGTGCGTTATCGCTTGCAAATTGAAAAGGCAAATCGGGTTCATTACTGTAGACCTCCTTTTTCAATGCACCCGTAAGGGTATAAAGGAGTATTTCCAATTAAAGGACAATCGGAACGGGATTTATTATTAAGATTCAGAGTCGCCACTTGGGAGATTAATGGTGTCCCAAGTCACCGGTTGAATCCCGAATCGAGGAAAATATGACTCTGTTAACAGTCCGCGAAACAGAAACCCGAGTAAGGAATTCTGTTAACCCGGGAGAAGGTGTTAGGCATTCCCGGGTTCCGTGGTTCTAGCACGGTCGCTCAACTGTTATATTTGGAATATTTATCTGATTTCAAGACATGTTCTAGCTTATGTGCTTTTTAACCGTGAACCACTTCTATTATTATTTTAACGAGAATTGCAACGTTGTGAAAACGTATCTCGAACCATGTTACATAAATGCACCCGTGGTTGTTGACACATTTCGACTTCGTTGAGATTTTAATTTGGGTCACATAAATGCGCACCCGAGTTTAGGAAGGTAATATTATTAAAATACGCACCTAAAGAGACTAACGCGTTATTATCTTTGGAGAAGGCCGTGAAATTTGCTAAACGGCCCGTCCCGAAATCTATGTATTTTAACACAAGCATTTATCGAGCGCCCCGCAATTTATGTGTTTTGTTTGGCGAGGCTCATCTCATTATTTAAAAGGCAAATCCTAAAGTAAACTATGATTTTCTATTCAATATTGTTTCTAAAAGGGCCCTAATTAATTATTATGGTTCAAACACTACTATATTTAGGTCCTTGACTTTCATTCAAAATTCGGCAATACCTTTAGGCCTCAAGCTCAGCCCAGTAAGAGTAATGCACAGTTAAATTCAAATTGGGATTCAACAGACAGCCTTTAGGCCCAAGGTTATCAGTCAGGTTTAACAATGGGCAATTACCACTTATTTAGATCGACGCCCAGGCTTAACATTTAGATCTACGCATGTTTTTTGCATACAAGCTCAATTCGTGCATTTGACAAACTAATGAACTTATTCTCAAATTGTCAACAGCCAACTAATTATACCCATTACACATTATGAAATTTATTTGGACCTAGAAGTGAATCAACAAAATGAGTCAGTCACTTTTTAAAATTGCCAAGCGTACGTGCTTTCATGTAATTACAAGTATACTATTTCCAAATTTATACAAACTAACATTCTGATGCTTCTATTTTGATTGAATTTCCATCACTAACTAACTGCCTACTGGAATTAACCACCATAGTAGAACAGGCCAAAAGTTAAAACAATTTCACACTAGCACTAATTGCTGTGGTGAAACAAACCAACAACTTCACAAATTAACAGAATGTTAACATGATCATAACAGTTCAGCAGTCCCTAATTACAGTCCATGTGTATCTACTGTTCGTATAATACAAAACAAATAACTACACATCATTTGCTAGACTACAATTATAAACATCCAAACGAGCATAGATCTGGAAAGATGATTTCATTTCATTCCAATTCGAGGCTACATCAGTGTGAATTCAAGCGTGTACTTGGGATTGGAAATTAAGAGAAGGAAAGGTCAGCAATGGAGGTAACAGACAGCAGCAACCCAGGAATGAATTCAAAATCCAATAATAGATCAGTCAAACAGCAATTTCAGGAACAAGTTTAAAACAAAACTAGTGGTAGATCAACACAGCAACAAATATACCAATGAAACACCCCAAAACAAACTTGAACATACTCCAGAAATGCAACACTCGACTGATGGCCAAAATGACTTGATTGAACCCCAAAAACTACTCGGAATCAAACAGAAACACCTCTGAAACTTCAAATTACCAACTATAACACTAGAAATTAGCTAAGAGCTTGAATGAAACATTGTATTTTTTTGGATTTTTCTAGAAGAAGGTTTTGAACTTCTATTGATTTGAAATTCAAATTTTAGTTTCAGATTTGCAGAGAGGGTTTTGGGGGAGTTTTTGGGGGGCTCCAAAACTTGTGAAACAAGGCATGAGAATGCCCATTTATCGGCACAATGAGGTGCACCTTCAGATTCCTTATTTTAACTTTAGTCCCTCACTTATTTTCATACTAGTCCTCTATTTTTTAACTTGTTACCCAAGTTACTATCCTAAATTTGCTGAAATCTAACTCGAGCCCTATTCTAGAATATTCTAAGAAATTCTATTCTAATCTACAACATTCTATCCTATTATCAAATGCCCAAAATACCCCTAAACACCCTGAAATTACTAACCTTATCTCAACTAACACCCAACCCTGTTGACTAACCATGGTTACACAATTATTCAGCAATTTTAATCAGCTAGAACTAGGATCAAATTCAAATCCTAATCCAAACTAACTACTGAATTTCAAGTTACCGATCAACAATCAAAACTACTAACCAATTGGTCATCATGAAATCAATATGAAACTAGAATACTAATCAAAACTTAAACTAACCAAAACTAATCAGCAAATCCAAGCAAGTAGAAACTAATCAACCTTTAAACTTAACCAGAAATATAGACCTAGAACAGAACAGAACACATTACTGGTTTTAAAAAATGTAGAACAAAAACCCTAACAAAACTAAAAAGAACTATTTAACTAATCATGAAGCAACATGTTCATGCGAAGAAATATAAAATCTCCAAACATAAAAGGAAAATGAAAATAGACAGAGCAAAATTCTAAAACAAATAGCATGAAAAACAAAGATGAACTTTGAACCCTAATAAAAATAATAGAAAACTAGAAGACAGGAATTCTTACTGATTTAATCGACACCTAATGCTTGACCTTGGGATTTGACGGCTTGAACCAACTGACACTTTGACCTCGGATCCAAGATTTAGGAGCTCTAGGGAGACTTGACCGCCATTGATGGTGGATTTATCACGAGGAAGGTGTGGGAGTCATCTAGTATTAATTTTGTAAGGTTTTGGGGAGTTTAGGGTTTTGGTCAAAGCTTCGATTTAAAATTCAAAGGGCCTGGGGGTGATTCGAAGGAAGATGAGTAGAGATTGGGGAAGAGGGGATGAAGGAGGTCAAGGGGTATTATTTTGGTCAAGATTGGATGAGGCGCCGCCGGCCACGACGGAGGACATCAAGGGTGGTGCCTTAGGGTTTAGATATTTGAGGTTTTCCTGTGAGAATTGAGGGAAGTGGATGGTGGCATAGATAAGAGGGGAAGGAGACAGACCAATGGTGAAGTTTTGGGTGTATTTGGAGGTTGGCCGGCGGCGGCGGCGATTTCCGGCCGGCGGCGTTAGGGCGGAGGGCGGCAGAGACGTGGTGGGGACGGTGGCCTTACAGGGGGTACGAGGAAGGGGGTCTGGTCTAGGGTTAAATGGAGAGATTTAGGCAGTTTTATGTTAATTCGAGATCGACCCAGGACCGTTGGATTAGGGCGGATGAACGACTTGGATTGATTGACGCCCAAACGACGTCGTTTCAATAGTAAAAGGGCAGGCCGGGTTTTGGGGTATTTGGGCTGGACGAGGGTGGGTTTTAATTGGTTTGGGCTGGGCAGAAATGAGTAAAGATGGCCCAATTTTGGTCTTCTTATTAAGACATCTTTTTTTTTTTAAATTTATTTTCTTTTGTTTTCTCCTTTTTATTTCTTTTATTTATTTTTGAATTTCATTTTGTATTTTTCCTAATTTTATAAAAATACAAAAAATTAAAATAAAACCTAATTTATTTCCACAATTAAGCTAATTAATTCCTAAAATTATTTAAAATCTATTTCGTGACAAATTCAACAATTAACAATTAAAAATGCAAAAGTGAACTATTTTTGTTATTTTTTTATATTTTGTTCTTAACCACTAAATAATCCTAAAATATAAAATTAGATCCTGAATGCAAATGTCAAGCGTATTTTTTATATTTTTCATATGGATTAAAATGCACAATTAAAATGCAAACAGTTGACAGAAAATAACACAAAATTCACAAAATTGTAAAATAATAAAAAAAATCATTTTGTTTGAATTTTTGGGAATAATTCACTTAGGAAAAAAATCACGAGCTCACAATTACTCTGGAGAATTTCGTCAAACACCTTGCCCTTAATTGGAGCGTCACTCTCCAAAACGAGATTTTCAGAGATATGAGTAGATTGTGTAATGGATGCACAAACCTCATTTTGGTGAGAGGATTTATCGAACACCTAGACCTTAATTGAAGATGCATATTTTGAACCATAATCCATAACATCAGCAACGACGTTAGTATCTGATTGCTCAGCAGCAAAACAAACCATTGACGGATCGACCAAACTCACCACCAGACATGCCAAGCTCCGTTGTGGAAATCGTGATCGCAATTTTATCGTAAAATGATTCCAATCTAGGAATTGTTCGGTCCGATGCAACAAAGTGAACCAAGCTTCACCATCAAGGTAGAAGTAAGGAAGAGGTAGCCAATCCTTCTCAGAGAAGCCAAGGTAAGCAAAGTATTGCTCGGCCTGACAAATCCAACTCTCGAGGTTGCCGCTGCCCTTGAATCGATCTAGTACCGCCATATTGGAGTACTCTGGATGAAAGCACCAATGTTATGAACCTCCAATAACAATAATCTAAGAAAAGTGATTTTATTACTAATACATTAAAGATCTCAGTACAATATAAGATAGTAAGAACTGGGTAGAGGACAATGAAGATTATAGAAAGAAAAGGGGGGTGGGGGCAGAATCACAGAGAGAGGCGTGAGAGACAGAGAGCAAAGAAGGAGTTTCTAACAATATTTCGTATGCCCATTTTTGCAGCGCCTAATTCTCTTTTTAATAGCTCGCTCTCCTTTTTCGGGGTCCCACACAAAGTTTTCTAATATTTCAAACATGCCCTTTACCTTAGTCTTTTGGCCAATCTCGTTCATAACTATTTTTTAGTTCTTGGCAAAAACGTTCTTAATTCATGTTGTAGTCTTTTGGGTTCTTTTTTTAATTCATGCTGTAGTCTTGGCAAAAAGGTTCTTAATTCATACGTATTTTATGTGTCCGATGTAGTCTTTTGGGTGTTCATTTTCCTAGGCTTTTGTTTGCTGCTGATAATGGAAAGCCCTGAAAATAGTGGATCTGGCGCTTCAATGTGCTCAACTCGAGGCAAATGCCAGGCCTGCGATGAGGGATGTGTAAGGTCTCTTGTCGAGTTAAATCATAGATGTAAAGAGAAGAAACGAAGCTTTTAACAGTGTAACTCGGATTCACACAAGGTAATTCCATCCAGAATCTCTTATCTTGTTTTGACATAATTGTTTTTTTGGTGCCTGAGTCAAAAGAATTATTAGTAAAATAGTACCGAACATTACAGTTTTGGTTGTGAAACTGTAATGTATATGCTAAGCATAGGATATTGTTCTTCTTTAAGTTTTAATTTGTGTTCATCTTTGCATGTATCAGTGGCTCATTGCAGCCTGTTTGATAATTGTTCTTGCAAATTACTTGATTGAGTAAAATGTGGCGATAAGATGCTCTAATTGGTTATCGATTGGTCTTGTTTCTTTGGTTCATATTTCTATTTGGTTGCTGACTTTTGTTCATAGCTTAGAGATGAGTGGATTAGACCAAAATTAAAATATATTGTAATATTGTCCTTGTCTTATTCTGTCAATCATTCTATTAATAACCCCCTCCCACCATTATGTCTCAGCAGAAAATAAGAGTTTCCAAAAATAGTAGTACCTAGCTATGGCTAAAGATCAATTGCAAGTATTAAATGCACTAGATGTAGCAAAAACACGAGTATACCATTTCACTGCTATAGTAATTGCTGGAATAGGATTTTTTACTGATGCATATGACCTATTTTGCATTTTACTAGTCACAAAATTACTTGACCGAATTTACTATCATCACGAAAATGCACCAAAACTAGGTATTCTCCCTCCTTCTATCGCCGTTGCAGTTAATAGTGTCGCGTTTATTGGTACTCTTTCGGGGCAACTGTTTTTCGGGTAGCTAGGTGATAAATTAGGAAGAAAAAAAGTTTATGGAATGACACTAATGCTTATGGTTATTTGTTCAATAGCTTCTGGACTTTCATTTGGTAAAACACCTAATGGTGTTATAGCCACTTTATGTTATTTTTTCCGATTTTGGCTTGGTTTTGGTATTGGTGGCGAATAGCCTTTATCCGCGACAATTATGTCTGAATATGCAAATAAAAAAACTCGTGGGGCTTTTATTGCTGCTGTTTTTCTAATGCAAGGTTTTGGTATTTTAACAGGTGGAATAGTTGCTCTTATTGTTGCTGGTGCATTTAAATATGCTCACCCTTCACCAATTTATTCAGTAAACCCTAAAAATTCAACACCACCTGAAGCTGATTATGTTTGGAGAATTATTGTTATGTTTGATGCAATTCCAGCTTTACTTACTTATTATTGGCGAATGAAGATGCCCGAAACAACACGTTACACAGCCTTAGTCGCGAAAAATGCTGAAAAAGTTGCTGGTGATATGTCCAAAGTATTGAATGTTAAAATTGAAGTAGAGAACAATAACGTTGAAGAAAAAGGAAATAATTTTGGTTTGTATACTAAGGAATTTCTTCGTCGTCATGGACTTCACTTGCTAGGAACAACAAGTACATGGTTTTTATTAGACATTGCTTTTTACAGTCAAAATCTTTTTCAGAAAGATATATTTAGTAAAATTGGATGGATTCCTCATCCAGAAATGATGAATGCATTAGATGAAGTTTTCAAGATTGCAAGAGTACAGACTGTTATTGCACTTTGTAGTACTGTTCCAGGTTACTGGTTTACAGTAGCATTTATCGATAAAATGGGTCGATTTGCTATACAATTAATGGGATTTTTTTTCATGATAGTGTTCATGTTTACTTTAGCGATTCCATATAATCACTGGACATTCCATTAATGCATTCCTTACTGATGACATTTTCAGAAAGAACTCGTGCTGCATTGACATTTTCCCCATTACTTTGCTCGCCAATACCTCTTTCTCTTCATTCATCATCGGTTTCTCCAAATAGGATGATGCATTCCTTACGGTTGCTCCCATTTGCATTAACCTTGTCTCTTGTGCCACACTCAATCTGCCTTTAGTAGTGCATAACTTTGTATAAATGTGGTGTAAAGCTGCTGAGAATTATGTCCTACCTCAAGGAATTCTGCTCCTGCATCTTAGTCAGCATCTAAGTCAGCAGTTTTAGATGGCTGCATCGTTCGACCTCTTAATCAAGCAAGCTTTAATACTATGAGTATAGTCTTGGGTCTTGATGTGGGTAATAGGCATAACTGTTGGTTGCTATTGGTTGACTCGTTTATTTGCAGAAAATGTCCGAAACTAATACAGAGAATCGAAGTAAGTTGAAGTGTCCGCACACTACTGGCAGAACACCTTTTGCTCTAATTCGCGAGGTTTGATGTTTTATCTTTCTTATTTTTTTTTAAATTATGAACTTGCTAATTTTATATGGAAAGATTCTTATACCTATTTTCATGTAACTAAGAAAAAAAGAAGGAAATATATGATACTTCAGATACTCTGTCAAGTAAGGATATCTTTGTGGCTACAAGAAAAAGAAAACTTGGCCGAGTATACAAAAGCTCATATGACAATACGATTAGTAAATTTGTACGAGATTTCTAATTTAAAGTTTGTCGTGATTATTTATTTGTTATTAATTATTGATTTAATTTTAGTTACTTAAAACTCTTTTCTCTCGTATTTGGTTTGTAGGCTGAAATGGAGAGAATACAATCAACTCAGAAAAGTGAAGATGACAGTCATTCAGTTGACGCTTTTGCATCAGTCATGGGACATGAACATCCAGGTCGCATGAGATTGTATGGACGAGGGGTTACCAAGACTTTGTTAAAAGGGAAAATAGGAAATCTTAGATCTTCTTTAGATGATGATGAGAGGATGTAGTAGAAAATAGAGGAAATGGAAGAGAGGATGCAACAAATAATGCATGAAAAGTTGAACGAACAAAAGGATGCTATGGAACAAAATATTACAATGAACGTCATCGCACGCCTTCAATGTTTAAACCCAGATTTTGCGACTTGATCCTGACATGTTAAGGCTCAGTGCACATTCACCTGTAGATGTTTCCTCTGCACAACAAGCTGTTGTTCAACTAAATAATGGACCATCTGCTCGTAGTAACAATCAAGGTCAGTACGTACCAAATGTTATACTATTTCTTCTTCTCCTCCTCCTTCCTTGCTTGAGATTTTGCTTTGGTTCAAGGCAGAGTTGATATGGTAATATCGTTTTCTCTTCCTATAAATGTGCCTATTTCGGCTTTGCCTATTCTATCAGTTAACCATGCAAGTTATTGCAAACCTTCTTCCAAACACATTTTATGTTCTTCTTGAAACACAAAAATTAAATTTATGTTAACTGTCAAATAGGGAAACAATGAGATTAATTTAACTTTGGTACTATTATTTGGTCCTTTATACCCTGTAGCATGTCTGCTTAGTGCTTTCTGAAGTCTTACATTAGAACTTTTAGCAGCCATTACCTAGAGTAGAAAGAAGACAACAACAGATTCAGAAGAATCACTTTGGCAAGTGAACAATTTCATATCTTACAACATGTAAAATGTTTGAGCAGTGCGGTATTTTACAAAAAAAAAAAAAAATAACAAAGCACAACCTGTTACTATTTGTAAACACAATCCATAATTGAAGATGAAGAATCAAGAGATCTTAATAATTACTCTACTTAGATAGCCAGATAGATAAAAAGGAGTGTTAAGTCCTTTTTGGATTTATTTTGTTTTATCTATTTATTCTTTAATACTATTTAATGACGCAGTGATCTAGGTTACAACTACCATAAAAGATGTCTATTATATTTATCATATCAACTCCTTTAATATTCAACAATTGTATATAAAGTTCCTTTCCTTCTCAACAAACAAAGCACACTGCAAATATTTCTTTTGTTGAAATACATTCCAAGCCATCACTTCTATCTAAGATGTATACATCAAACCTTGTATCATCAGTATGGCAAAAGATAATCAAACCATATGCATCAAACCTTGTTCAACTTAGTCGTTTTAATTGTGAAGGGAAATGCTTGAAACAAAGCTAGAAACTTGTGAATTAACAGTAGAAATTGAGCAAGAAGAGACCAAAATTGAGTCTTTTGTATCAGAAGTTGATTCCCCGCTTGAACAGTTAGCCTTTTGAAAAAGAGTGTAATAACCGAGAGTTTTCTCGGTTTTCTGCACTTTGTAATAGTAGCTAGCTCTCTCTTCTTTTTTTTTCATGGAAATTTGTGCTATGAGTATTCTTAGACCGAATTCTCTTGAATGATAATAACTTTATTTATCCTCTTTTGTAGGTGGAGTAGATCAGAAATGGATGAAGAAGACGATGAAGAACTAGACCTTACTTGAGATGAATTTTGAATTGTTATAGATGAATGTTCTAGGAATCTTTTGTTACCAACAATTTTTGAAACTTATTTACCCTCTTGAAATGTACTAAACTTATGCACTCATGGGGTAGAAATTTTGCTTCATGGATATTATTTGCCTGATGGATAATTTTATATTATTAATAGTTTCATTTTATGATGTACTTAAATTTTAGTGTTATTATAATTTATTATATGTATAAATATTTATTTATAACAGGTGCTATATTTTGGTTTTAACTCAACCGATACAATAGCCTACCAGAACCGTTGCAATAGGATACAAATGACGTTCCCGTAGTCAATGTAAACCGTTGCAATAGCTCCTATAAACTGTTCCAAAATGATGCACAAACCGTTCCAATACAATTATAACCGTTAGGATAGCTTAAAGAAACTGTTGCTATATCCAACATAACCGTAGCAATAGCTTACATAAGTATTGCTTTAGATACTATGGCAACGGTTAAGAAGCGTTGTATAAACAATATAGTAATGGTTTTAAACTGTTCCAATTGAAAAAATAATCGTTCCAACAGAGAAAGGGAAAACTATTGCAATTGACGTATCTATTGTCACAACAATGCAAACTGTTGAAAGAACCGTTCCAGTAGACCTATGGGTACGCCGACCGATGTAACGGGCTGTAAACCGTTCCAAAATCACTACGGCAACGGTTTGACAGTATGTGGGAACGATTTTTAAACCGTCACCGTAGACCAATTTTTCAGTAGTGATGAATAAAGAAGCTATGTTTATTAATGAGTAAGGAGCTCTTTATATAGAGTAGAGTTACAGCCATGAAGATACAGAAGAATCTACGTAAAGATACATAAGGATAAGAGATATAAACCTAACAAACTCCTAAAATATAGGTTAACTGAAATATACAAAAAGATACAGATAAAATAGTTCAGAATCTCCTATATTAACGGGACACTAGTCAAGAGTCCTTTTACATAACAGGTGCAAACAAGGCTGTTTACACTTTATAGTATACTATTAGAAGCAAAAAATTGGGGATTTAGCATGTTTGGCAATTGAAAGCAATATACTATCGAGATTGCGTTATAAATTATAGTATAACTATTCTCATATAGGATTGTATCCCCTAAATAATAATTGTGTTCTATTTGATAAAAAGGTTAAGTTGTGAGCTCAAGTGAGATTCTGCTGTGGTTATAATCAATTAGTAATTCTAATTAAGTTGCAGTTAAGTTAGCATATCTCAACTCCTAATTAAGTTGCAAGCTAACGTACTCAAGCTTTAATCACATTAGGGGAAGTCCGGTCCCGTGTTCACGTAGGATTCAGGGAAGAGCCGCACCACAAAGGGTGTGATGTAGACAGCCTCTCTAATGCAAACATTAGTGGCTACTTTCAAAGCTCGAACCCCTGACCTATTGGTCACATAGAGACAACTTTACCATTGCTCTAAGGCTATCCTTCCGGCTGTAATGACATTTAAGCCAACAATTACTATACTTTTTAATGAGTTGCAGGCTCACTTACTCCTACTCATTAACAGGTTAATTGCCATCAAACCACTTGCCAAATTTGGGTAGGAAAAATTCAGAACATTTTTGTAACTGAAATCAATGAAAATGTAGAAGTGAGACTAATTAGAGCGGAAATTGCAAATAGAGTTTAAATATTACACATTATACAAGAATAACAACAATATATATAAATAATAATCTAATAGGTTCTTCCAACAACAATTACTAATGAATTATATGAAACA
The DNA here is from genome assembly GCA_026770625.1 of Nicotiana glauca. Lineage (NCBI taxonomy): Eukaryota > Viridiplantae > Streptophyta > Magnoliopsida > Solanales > Solanaceae > Nicotiana > Nicotiana glauca. The sequence continues at coordinate 53,552 of MU742308.1, forward strand.
TGATCTTAGCTTTTGTGAAGCAAACCCTTTTGTATACCAACCAAAAGGATTATTCTTTGGAGCTTTACTTCCAACAAAACTTATTCCAATGCCAACTTGATGTTTGAAGTTTTTCCCATTGAGACAAGCAGAAACTTTAGTTGGAATATTCTCAATCTTCTTCTCCTTCTTCTTCTTTTCTTGAGGTGTTAAAATTGGACAAGTTTTTAATGGTGGAATTGAGGTTTGTTCTTGAAGAGGAATGTAAATAGCTCTCATTATATCTTCAAGAATTGCTGCTTTGGTATCAAATAAATTGCAAGAATTGAAGAACATGTGAAACACATTTAGGCATGAAAGATGTAGAAGTTTGCATGTCTTTGGCATATCATTGAATCCATCCATTAGAACATTTTCAAGAAATTCTCTCTTCTTGTTGGCCAATATCTCTTTCACATATTCAATTGAATCATCAAGTTGTGCCCCTGGATTTTCATTCATGTGAAGTAATGTGTAGTTCATTTTCCCTACTTCACATTCTTTCTGCATATGAATAAATCATGTACTTACAAAAGTTAATACTCATATTTCATATAGATTCTTTATTGTTTAGTATAAAAGATAGCTCGGTGCACTAAACTCCTCCTATATTCGGGGTCCGAGGAAGGGACAGACCACAAGGGCCTATTATACTTAGCCTTACGCTGCACTTCTGCAAGAGTCTGTTTTTACGCCTTAAACCCGTGACCTCTTGGTCATAGTTGTTTAGTGAGTGTGCATAATGCAAAGTAAACATCAATTTGAAGTGGAAGTAAAACCTTATAAAAACTCCACAACCTCAAATTTAAACATATGCGCTGATTGATTTGTGACAATAAACCGACACCATTTTTTAAAAATCATATATGTGTGTCACTGCTTAAATTTCTACCTCAAATTTAGACCTATGTGCTGACTGTATTGTGACAATAAGTCAACACCATTTTCATAAAATCGTACGTGCGCCACTGCAAGTTTCCATATTATAAAATGAAGGAACTATAACCCCCTTAATACATAATTATTTGTGAGATGGGATAGAACTTACTTGATAGCTCTGGATATCATTCAACAAACGAGTGGTGGCCATAAGCAACTTTGTAATATTTTCATATTGGCCATCAATTGGCTTAAGTTTTTCCCTTGGCAAACTTGGATTTTCAAGAGAAGCAGCATGAAGAACCAAAATATGTGCACCAATTGATATCATGCCAATTTCTAGGTATTCATTCCTAGATGGCATGGCTACATTGTTACTCCACGTACTTTCCATCATCCATGCAAGAAATGTCTCCTGCCACTGTTAAAACAACAAACTCTTATTCGCGATATGAATTCAGAATTTAAACTTTATGTGTTCGACTTTGAAATCAACTTACCTGATGTCGAAGTTCTGAGGTGATGTCATCTGCGTGCCGAAGGTGGTATAATTTAGCAACATCGCACACAAGATCATTGAGTGCATCAAATATGATCTTACTAGGGCCATCAAGGTTACTTCCATCCCACCTACGTAAATATTACACAATTAGCGAAACTTAATAACCGATAATTGATTATTATAGAGATTTATCTGTAATTACCTTTGTACAGCGTCGGTTAAGATTTGCAAGTCATTTAAAGAAGCTTCCTCATCATAAAAATCATCAGCAACTGTAATAACTATGGAACATTTTGCAACAACCAATCGAAGTAAAGAATCAAAAGGTAGAAAACTGCTGCTGCTAGCTGCACTTGCAAAATAGGAATATGTAGTTTTCTCTCGTCCAAATCCAATGTCCACAAGGCCTCTCTCTTTCGACCACCTATAAATTATCCAAAAAAATAATAATCAATTATTAACCTTATTGTAGTGGCCACGTTGATGTAATATAATATAGATTTTATTTATATATATGGATGTTGTAAATTTTTCACGCTATTAAGGGTCGTTTTGTAAGATGTATTAGGGAAAATAATGCATGCATTATATTTGGTGTTATTAATTCCTTATTTGGTAGTATTTTTCAATTTATGCATAACTAATACCTGTATTAGTTATTCACCATTTTCAGTACTGTTCTTATACATAGGAGACTATGGTATTAGCTACCGTAGTTTTTATTATATGGATAAACATTTATAAAGAACTGCCCTTTTAAAACTTTTTCCAAAACGTCGAAAGGTAATTTTATAAACAAGTAATTTTTTAAAAGAAAATTATGCAATACATGTTATTTTTAATATACCAAACCAAACAGTCGATAAAAAATAATCCCAGCGTATCTAATCTCAGCATTACTAATTCTAGTATTACTAATACACCTTATTTAGTACTATTCTTATACATCCTACCAAAATGACCCTTTAGTGGTTTTAACCTACTACAATAATCTATCTTATTTTTTAAATTAATAATTTCATGTATTAGGATAAAAAAAGGGCAGCCCGGTGCACTAAGCTCCGGCTATATTTGGGGTCTGTGGAAGGGACGTCGGACCACAAGGATTTATTGTACGCAGCATTTCTACAAAAGGCTGTTTCCGTTGCTCGAATGTGTGACCTCCTGGTCACATGGCAGCAACTTTACTAATTAAGTCAAGTCTCCCCTTCTAATTTTATATATGTATTAGGATAATTATTTTTAATTATTTTTAGGGTATCTGATAGTATAAAAATGATTGTAAGCAAGTAAATTCTGCTCGTACCTCTTTAGTTCTTCCAATTCTGTCCTGTAAACTGACTGTCGATATTCGTAATTTTGCACTGCTAGTTTCACCAAATTGTCATTGTGCAGACAAGACAACCTAATGAGTTACATTAAGCAAAAAAATTGTCACATTTAAATTTGATGTCGATATATATATATTGACCATAATATATAATATTTGTAACCAATATAATTGTGAAAGCATATGAAATAGAATATACGTACCAATAATCTGCGGATTTTCCAATTGAAAGAGGGAGGGATTGGGTTAATTCAATCCACAATCTGTGATCAAGATGTTCTAGTCGAGCAACCCATGGAACATTCAACTCATGCTCAATCTTGTATATAAAAAGAATACCAAAATTAGCATGTCATATAAAATTAAACAAGCAATTATATATTTATTTGATAGAAAGAAAATATTATGTATTGGCACGTCTTGTTGTTCAGTTCAATAATTTAAACCCACATTTTTGTCAATTTGAAAGAAATTATTACGTAAGGTTTAATTTCCTTTGTATTGGTTTTTGGGAGCACAACTTATAATTAATACTAATAATAACTAAAAATAAATGGATGAATGACTCATTAATAATTTCTACTTTTATATATATAGTACGAAAACATTTTTCACAAAAATCACGTGTTAATTGACAGGACTTAACATTGGGAACTTGTGGACCCAATTCATTCTCTCCTTTTTATACGGTAAATCGGGAGAAATTTTATTGTGTGCCTCGCATAATTGATATTAGCTATGTAAGATTTTTTTTTGTCTCACAAATTTATTGACTCCACTATTATACTTTTGGGTCCATAATACTGTCAGACAAAAAAGATGTTGCATACAAGTCGTGTCAGTTGTATGAGACACAACATAAATTTTTTCGTAAATCACGGGTGAATTGGTTTTGTAGCTCTTTAAACATTGTTTTTAATTTTATGACTATTTTTTTTATACACTTGAGAGATTTACTTTTATACGTATAAATCTGTTTTTTACACATAAGAGTCTAAAAATATTATTTTTTTAAATTGTAAAGAGGCATGATGTACAAATAGGACCTAAGTATACATTGGTAATAGTTTCAATATTTCAGATTGAGGCGAATTCAGAAGTTTTAAGTTTATGAATTTTGAATTAAAAAAATAACTTACTGAATTCTAAATTTAATACTAATATATAGTTTTGGTCAAAGCTATTGAATTATACCGAACCAATAGCTAAACCCTAGTCCCATTTCTAATTTCCGGCAAATAAATAGGGTATCATCTTAAAAATTTACGTGTGTAAATGGTATATATTAATATATCTAATAATCAACACTTTTTATATTCCAAAAACTCAGTACATATATATGTGCACAATTAGGGTTAAAACAGTAAGTTTTCTAGCCTGCATAACATTCAACCTAAAGCTATATATTTTCCTATCCGTTCCAATTTATCTGAACCAGTTTGACTGGCCACGGAGTTTAAGAAAAAAATGAAGACTTTTGGAATTTGTGATCCAAAACAAGTTCAGATGGGGCCCAGAGTATTTGTGTGGTTATAAAAACTTCTCATTAAGGGTAAAGTTGTAACTTTAAGCTAAATTGTTACCAAATTTAGAAAGGGTTCATTCTTTTTTGAACGGACCAAAAAGGAAATAGGTTCACGAAGGGAGTACAAAGTTGATAGTTACCACTTTTTGAAGTGAAGGAAGTAGTAATAAGTTGTCCTCATTGTTCACGAGTTTCATTGAACTTTCAAGAAAATTTCTGGCAAAAGATCGTACTTTCTCCATTTCAGTTTCTCCATTGAACATGAGATCTGTAGCTCTGTACACATTGTACATCACATATGTAAAGCGTTCTTGATTCTTTTCTATGTAGGCCCTTATCTGCGGTTGATGAACAAACCAACAAAAACTTCCTGCCATTGGGGTAAAAGAAAAAAAAAATATTAGTATCTGGTGCACAAGGTAGGGGTGTTCAAACCGAACCGGAAAATTACATCAAACCAAAAAATCAAACCAAATCGATTAAAAACCCGACTAGGTTTGGTTTGACTTGGTTTGGTATTAAGTAAAAAAATTCGAACCAAACCGTCATACAAATATATAAATTTTATTTATATTTTTAAGACTTTATAGTGAATTTTCTTTAGAAAATGAAGAAATATTTGGGATCCTCTCATGTATTAACCTTGAAAGCGTAAATTAACGAAAAATTATTGTTAGACGACTAAGAAAATAACTATCATTTGTTACTAAAAAAATTCTCCCATTAGAATATATTAATAGATCATATATTTGTTAATTTTTTCCATATTTACTAAACATATATTTACTTATCAAAGACTTATCTATAATTTTAACAAAGTAAGATTAAAATAATATTCATGTAATAAGAAATCCCGAAAAATCCGACAAAATCGAACCAATCCAAACTGATATAGTTGGTTTGGTTCGGTTTTTATCAAAATCGAACCAACCCGGTCCATGTATACCCCTAACACCCCTAACACAAGGTATCCTGGTTTCATGCAGGGTTCGGAGAAGGGTCGTATCCCAACAAGGTGTGACGTATACAACCTATCATAATGCAAATATTAGTGGTTGCTTTCGTCGCTCGAAACCGTAATATATAGGTTACACAAGCTCCCTTCCTATATGTCACTAGTTATTAAAGGGCAGCCCGGTGTACAAAGTAAACCGCAGTTACGCAGGGTTGGAAAGGGCCGCACCTCAAGGGGTATAATGTAAGGAGCGTATTCTGATGCAATTATCAGTGACTGATTCACGACTAGAACACGTGACCTATAAGTCACACAAAGACAACTTTATCGTTGCTCCGAAACTCCCTCATGATAAGCAGTTATTATTGCAGAAGAAATAATACACACATGATAATAAAGTGAAGAAAAAAAAGTACACAGCGAGTAGGAAGTGTTGGCAGGACAATATTAATCTTGCATGGAATATGTTTTCTCAAAAAGATATTTTTTTGTCTTTAGTTGGTGAATGAAACATATTTTTTGAAAAATTTATATATGTTTGAGTGCTAAATTAGATAATATAATATCTAAATACTAGTTAGAGAACGTAATGTGAAATTAAAAATAAAGATAATAATAAAGAAACTATACTAGACACTGAATTTTTAACGAAAAATATTTTTTTTGAAAAATAACTTTCGTCCTATGTACCAAATACATTCATATAATATTTTTAATTTCTAAACAAACCTTGATTTATTTTATAGCCTTGCAAACGGAGAAGTCGAAAAGCCAATGAGTCCTTGTATAATCTCTCAGGTAAAGTACTTATTTCTGATAAGTACTCATTCTGGTTATTCATTTGATTCTTATAAACTTGGCCAAGAATCTGTTCAATCTCTTTGTTAAAGTGGTTAGCCAATCCCATTCTCTGAATGTGGTCAATCATGCAAAGATTTATTAGCTCTTCATCCACTGGAAACCTTGAAGGTACTGCAAAAAAGGAGTAAAATTATTTTAATAGTCAATAAAATGAGCAAAAAAATCATAAAAGATTAGGTTTAGAGACAAAAAATGCTAGGTGATTCATTTTTCATCTATTTAAAATTAGATAGGTATATATAGTTTTTTGTGCTGGTTAGAGACGAATGAAGCTTATATTTTGCTCAAAAATTCTGAGATGAAAGATATATATATTTAAATAATTGACAATTACATTTAGAACCCAATATGTTTATTAGTATTAAACATTTTGAAGGTTGAACCTATCAAATTTAAATTCTAAATCCGTTTTTGATGTTGATATGAGTTAAACAAGTAAGCAGTTTGAATAGTTGAGATAGACACAAGCTAATCTAGACTTATCATGCATTATCAAAAAGACAACTAGTACTTACAATAATAACAACAACAACAACAATGAAACACCCAGTATAATTCAGAACTGGAGTCTGGAAAGGGTAGTTTGTATACCTTACCCTTACCTTCAGAGGTGGACCCAGGAATTTAATACGATGGATGCACAATATTCTGTTCAATCAGTGGTCCCTAAAGGTTTTAGTATTAAGGGTGCCAATTGAATTAAATTAACCATTTTCAAGATATACACATATACATATACAAGATTTCTGTCGAAGTTTACGGAGTCCGATGACCCCTCAACCTAAGCCATAGATCTGCCTCTGCCTACCTTGTGTAGGTATAGAAACTGTGTCCGGTAGACCCTCAGCTCATACTAGTACTTACAATCTTTTAAATAATATAACAAAGTTAGATATTTAGGAAAATATTTAACAAACCTCCATTTGGACACTTATGAACAATGGACATGAGATATTCAAGACATTTTTGGTCTCGTGTGGACATGAATGCTTGTGCTGTAGCAGAGGGAGATTGAAACAAAGAACCATCTTCGCTTAAATGTTTTTGGATTTGGTCTTTTTGATCCACAAAATTATTTGGCAAGCTCTCTAGATATGCCAAAAGTGGTTGATCATGCCCTGCTGTCACATCCATTAGCTTTTCACTGCCAAAAAAAAAAATTTAAACGATCCGCATTTCGTACATGGTCATGTCACATCAAATAACTGAACATAAAAAACAAAATTTAATTTTCCTAATTGGTTAGTTAACATGTTATCTTTTACTATCTTTTTTAAGAAAGACACATCTTTCTTTATAGTACGTCATGTTAAATGGCTTTATGAGAATTTTTATGAGTTCTGAATTTTAAAACGATAACTTCAAGTATTAATAATTGAATTTTAAATTTAATATTTGTATAGATTTAATAAATTTTAATCATAAATATACTGTTTAAATAAAAGTTAATGGGTTCGACGGAACCAATATTCGCCTACTCGGGCTTCTAGCTCCTCCCTTGAGTTACTCTAGGAAATTTAATTACTCACCTTTCAAGAATTACTTTCCTCTTCATGGCCACGTCAGAAAGTAATCTTTCTGATCCATTCACAAAAATAATCTCCAGGCCTACTGATTTAGCAAGTTGAACCATTGCAGGAAAAACAATGGTGAACCAACGTGGAAATTGTTGAGAATTCTCTTTCAGAAGTATTTCCGTATTAGCATGAATAAATTTCAAACCTGAAAAATCACAACATGAAAGTAATCTTTTCAGAAAATATAAATAATAATAAATTCTATCTTAATTAGTTGGAAAACATAAACTTAACTTATTTTGATTTCATGTAATAACGTAAAAATGATGTACTTACTCTATCATGACTTTAATTTTGTGTTAAAGATATAATAACGTAAAAGTATATTTTCTCTAACAGTTTAATCTTTATGATAATACGATGATTACACATTTCAACATAGTGACAGAGCAAACAAAAGTCGTGTGTTCAAAGCTCTCCGCCACTTATTTCAAAAACGAAGCTTTAGAGCTTAAACTTTTAGACGAAATAGTCATATATTTCTAACACTTTCCATTCAAAAGGTCGAGGTGATAAAATGATTTTCTCTTTTGCATGTCGATTAAAATTACAGTAGATGGATAATTTAAAAAGTAGGACAATAAACCCATATAATCTAGGTCTAAGTTGTTTGGTCTTCCAAAAATATTGCCGAGTTTATGTTGGATCCTCCGAAAATTATGCATTTTTGAGAATATAACATAGGTTCGAGAGAATCCGAGCAACATAGATATATATACATGTAACAATAATAGTAATTTCAAGTTTGGTTTACCTTTTTTGATGTTGGTTTCACCCACATTCCATTTCTTGAGTGCTATCATACAAGCAAGAGTAGTAGGGAGAGCATAAATGGTAGGAAGATTTTCACCATTGGATTCTCCCCAAAATCCTTCCTCATTTTGGTTGTTGAGAATCCAACTTAAACAACTCTCAAACATAGGGCCAGAAAAAGAATGACCATTAATGGCTTTTTCTTGATTATCATAAGAAATCATGGCCAACCAAGCAGTGTCATAGGCAGATATTGGGGTAACAAAAGTGTTAAATTCTTGGTCTGAGAACATATTTTTCTTGATCTCATTGACTAGAGATTCAGTGGAGGAGAATGATGAGGAATCCATGAGAATGGCAAAGAGAAAAGCTAACAGATTATGCCTTGAATTTCCTGGAGTTGATACCTATGTTGGAGTATGCAAGGGCTCTAGTTCTATTTATAGACAAATGATAACTTCTTTTCTTTTAATGAAAATAGTTTGATCAGTTATGTGTAGGCGGGAGCTTTGAGCAACGGTAAAGTTATCATCGTCTGACATATAGGATCAACTATTGATACAAGTTTTACGTAGAAGGGGGCTTTAGAGCAACGATAAAGTTATCATCGTATGACATATAGGATACGGCTTCGAGCCGCGGATTCAGCTATTGATGCTGGCATCAGGGTGGGCTGTCTATATCTGTCACGACCCAAAATTTAACCATGGTCGTGATGGCGTCTATCATGTTACAAGGCAAGCCTACTTCCCAAAATATTATGACTAAACCAATTATAAGAAATTAATAAAATATTTCCAATAATTTAATTCCTGATAAACTAACCAACTCTAAATATAAATAATATAAAATACGAAAACGAGTCCCAAATATCGGGGTGTCACTAAGTCATAATCGTCTAAAACTATGAACTGAGATATATAAACTGTCTAACTGTCCAAAGAAGAAATGATAAAAGGAGTAACAAGGTCCTGCGAACGCTGACATCTACCTTGCAATCTCCATAGATAGCCGGCCTGAAATCAACGATCGTCGCGCTCTAACTCACCTGGATCTGCACATAAAGTGTAGGATGTAGTATGAGTACAACCACCCCAGTAGTAACAGAAATAACTAAGGAACTGAGCAGTAGTGACGAGCTGAGCAAAATAGTCCAATTATTTATTTTTACAATTAAAAAAAAATAAACAGATAAATTCCATAACTCAGTAAATGGCACAAAGAAATTAACAGATAAATGCAACAATAGCAAAAGTAAATGCAACCTCACAACAATGTCACTCCATCACTCAACACTCGTACTCAACACTCAATACACTTAACACTCTGCGCTCACTGGGGGTGTGTACGGACTCCGGAGAGGCTCCCAAAGCCCAAGCTCTAAGCACGGACAACTCATCTGCCATCATATCAATACCTAGATCCGCACGGTGAACTCATGTGCTATGCGGACAACTCACGCGCTATGGTATCAATACCTGGGCCCGCACGGTCAACTCACGTGTTACGCAGACAACTCACGCGCTATGGTATTAATATCCTCACAACCAGGCCCTCGGCCTCACTTAATCATGTACCTCACTAGCCTCACCATCATCAACAAATAAGGGAACACATCCCACATCAAGTATCACAGCATATTAGCAAATAATAGAGACTGAAGTAAACATGTACAATAATTTCTATGACTGAGTACAAATAATGTGAGCATGAATAAAGCCTAAGCATGATCTCTTGCATGAAGGCAAATAAGTTCAACAACAAGTAAACACAAAACCACATATAATAGCTATTAGGCCTCGCAGCCTCACGGGACGGACCAAGTCTCCATCCCTCGAGGTATACACCCACACGCCCGTCACCTAGAATGGGTATCACCTCCAAACAATCACATGATATCAATTTCTTCGGGTTTATATCCTCAAAGCCAGAGTTAAAACTGTTACTTACCTCAACCGCATAAAATCCTACTTTGGGATGCCCTCGTCTCTGGACTCGATCTTCAAAAGCTCCCAATCTATCCATAATCAAAATACTACTACCAACATAGTCTAAAGAATCGAATTCCACAGTAAAAACTCAAACTAGGCCAAAAATCCGAAATCGGCCAAAACCCGCCCCCGGGGCCATATCTCGAAATCAGTCAAAAATAGAAGAATAATAATCCTCGTCCTTTCCTGAGTCTAACCATATAAAATTCGTCAAAATCAGACTCCGTTTGCTCCCTCAAATCCTCACTTAAAACTTTCTACAACTCAAACCCTAACTCCCTCAATTTTCACTTTGAAATCATCAATCAAATCCCAAAAAACAAATATAGATTCATGAAATATAATCAAAACCGAGTAGAGAAAACTTACCCCAATCCATATGGTGAATATCGCCTAAAAATCTCCCAAATTCGAGCTCCCCAACTCAAAATAGGATCGAATGATCAAACCTAGTTTTATGTATTTTTCTACCAGCTATTGTGCCTCGTTTCTCTTGCCAAAAAATATTTTATGCCTCCAATATATTCCTTGTGAAATTCTAGTCAAGTTAGACTTTTCATCACTCAATTTGACCATATAATGAATGAGATATGTAGGTTTTAATATTTGCAAATAGTGCAGATTTTTAAATACGCTGCTAGTGGCAATTTCGTAATTACTCTGAAAAAGTCTGGTAACCTAATGTTTAGTAAACTGACCATAAAATCCCCATACAATATCCAAATTCGATGATTCTTTTTCCTACGGGTCCGTAATTACGATGCGGATCTAATGCTTCAATAAAAAAAATGAAATCGGAGATCATTTGTTCAATATGATATCATTTATGCTTGAAGAAACTACGTCGAAACATAAGAAAAACGAGCGCAACACAACACAACACAAACCTATTTGAAACTCACCCGAGGCCTACGGAACCTCAACCAATAATTCCAACAAGTCATATATCACTACCTGAACTTAGTCAAACCTCTAGAACACCCAAAACAACACCAAAACACCAAATCAACCTCGAATTCAAGCCTAAGAATTTCTAACTTCCAACTTTCGCCAATTCAAGCTTAATTCTACCACGGACCTCCAAACTATATTCCGGACACACTCCTAAATCTAAAATGACCAAACGAAGCTAATCGAATCATAAAAATCCAAATCCGAATTCGTTTACTCATAAGTCAACTTCCGATTGACTTTATCTAATTTAGCTTTCTAACTAAGATACTAAATGATCATTTCACTCCAAAACTACCCCGAACCCAAACCTACCAACTCGATACAACTCAACACAGTTGAACAACATATAAACAAGCATAGGTGGGGGGAAATGGTGCTATAACTCTCAGAACGAAGGATCAGATCATTACATCCTCCCCCTCTTAAACAAACGTTCGTCCTCGAACGAGTCTAAAAAAAATACCTGGAGTCTCAAATAGGTGAAACCTTCAGCAATACCTTCTCGTCACATTCAAATCATATGAACTCATCTTGCGGTCACATCATACTCATCACGTACCCATCCAACCATTATTTTTACTAATAGGGACACTACCGAACATATAAGTCCACAAGCACGCTCTCACACAATCAACACCTTAGTGCTCAATCTACAGTCAAAACTCGGCCTAAAATCCTCCAGACTGGCCCAACATCAATACACAGAAATCACATCTCGCACCTCATCCAGGGAATCACAATCCGTCGATGCACAACAAATACCTATCATTCATGTGCGAATAGGAATGCGTGGAAGGAATTCAAAGAGTTACACTTCAAGCTGAATCAATACCGCACGATAAAAATTCAAGAAGGTGAAGTTTTCCTAAAGGTCTGCGGCCTCTCGAAGATAAGTACAGACGTCTCTGTACCGATCCACAAGACTATAATAAACCCACTCATGAATTGTGAGACCTATGTAACCAGGCTCGGATACCAACTTGTCACGACCAGAAATTTAACCATGGTTGTGATGGCGCCTATCATGTTACAAAGAAAACCTACTTCCCAAAATATTATGACTAAACCAATTATAAGAAATTAATAAAATATTTCCAATAATTTAATTCATGATAAACTAAACCAACTCTAAATATAAATAATATAAAATACGAAAACGAGTCCCAAACATCGGGGTGTCACTAAGTCATGAGCGTCTAAAACTATGAACTGAGATATATAAACTGTCTAACTGTCCAAAGAAGATATGATAAAAGGAGTAACAAGGTCCTGCGAACGCTGGCAACTACCTTGAAATCTCCATAAACAGCCGGCCTGAAATCAACGATCGTCGTGCTCTAACTCACCTGGATCTGCACATAAAGTGCAAGGTGTAGTATGAGTAGAACCACCTCAGTAGTAACAGAAATAACTAAGGAACTGAGCAGTAGTGACGAGCTGAGCAAAATAGTCCAGTTATTTATTTTTACAATTAAAAGAAAAATAAACAGGTAAATTCCATAACTCAGTAAATGGCACAAAGAAATTAACAGATAAATGCAGCAATAGCAAAAGTAAATGCAACCTCACAACAATGTCACTCCATCACTCAGCACTTGCACTCAACACTCAACACTCAATACACTCAACACTCTGCGCTCACTGGGGGTGTGTACAGACTTCGAAGAGGCTCCCAAAGCCCAAGCGCTAAGCACGGACAACTCACGTGCCATCATATCAATACCTGGATCCGCACGGTCAACTCATGTGCTATGAGGACAACTCACGTGCTATGGTATCAATACCTGGACTCGCACAGTCAACTTACGTGCTACGCGGACAACTCACGCGCTATGGTACTAATATCCTCACAACCAGGCCCTCGGCCTCACTCAATCATGTACCTCAATAGCCTCACCATCATCAACAAATAAGGGGACACATCCCTCATCAAGTATCACAGCATATTAGCAAACAACAGAGACTGAAGCAAACATGTACAATAATTTCTATGACTGAGTACAAATAATGTGAGCATGAATAAAGCCTAAGCATGATCTCTAACATGAAGGCAAATAAGTTCAACAACAAGTAAACACAAAACCACATATAATAGCTATTAGGCCTCGCAGCCTCACGGGAGGGACCACGTCCCAATCCCTCGAGGTATACACCCACACGCCCGTCACCTAGCATGGGTATCACCTTCAAACAATCACATGATATCAATTTCTTCGGGTTTATACCCTCAAAGCCAGAGTTAAAACTGTTACTTACCTCAACCGCATAAAATCCTACTTCAGGATGACCTCGTCTCTAGACTTGATCTCCAAAAGCTCGCAATCTATCCATTATCAGAATACTACTACCAACATAGTCTAAAGAATCGAATTCCACAATAAAAACTCAAACTAGGCCAAAAATTCGAAATCGGCCAAAACCCGGCCCCGAGCCCACATCTCGAAATCAGTCAAAAATGGAAGAATAATAATCCTCGTCCTTTCCGAGTCTAACCATATAAAATTCGTCAAAATCGGACTCTGTTTGCTCCCTCAAATCCTCACTTAAAACTTTCCAAAACTCAAACCCTAACTCCCTCAATTTTCACTTTGAAATTATCAATCAAATCCCAAAAAACGAAGATAAATTCATGAAATATGATCAAAACCGAGTAGAAAAAACTTATCCCAATCCATATGGTGAATATCGCCTAAAAAATCTCCCAAATTCGAGCTCCCCAAATCAAAATATGATCGAATGAGCAAACCCTAGTTTTATGTATTTTTCTACCAGCTATTCTGCCTCGTTTCTCTTGCCAAAAAATCCTGAAACTCGTATTTTATGCCTCTAATATATTCCTTTTAAAATTATAATCAAGTTAGGCTTTTGAATCACTCAATTTGACCATAAAATGAATGAAATATGTACGTTTTAATATTTACAAATAGTGCAGGTTTTTAAATACGCAGCTAATGGCAATTTCGTAATTACTTTGAAAAAGTCTAGTAACCTAATGTTTAGTAAACTGACCATAAAATCCCCATAAAATATCCAAATTCGATTATTCTTTTTCTTACGGGTCCGTAATTACGATACGGATTTAATACTTCAATAAAAAAATGAAATCGGAGTTCATTTGTTTAGTATGATATCATTTATGCTTGAAGAAACTACGTCGAAACATAAGAAAAACGAGCGCAACACAACACAACACAAACCTATCCGAAACTCACCCGAGGCCCACGGAACCTCAACCAATAATTCCAACAAGTCATATATCACTACCCGAACTTAGTGGAACCTCTAGAACACCCAAAACAACATCAAAACACCAAATCAACCTCGAATTCAAGCCTAAGAATTTCTAAACTTCCAACTTTCGCCAATTCAAGCTTAATTCTACCACGGACCTCTAAATTATATTCCGGACACACTCCTAAATCTAAAATGACCAAATTAAGCTAATCGAATCATAAAAATCCAAATCCGAATTCGTTTACTCATAAGTCAACTTCCGATTGATTTTTTCTAACTTAGCTTTCTAACTAAGAGACTAAGTGATAATTTCACTCGAAAACTACCCCGGATCCAAACCTACCAACTCGATACAACTCAATACAGTTGAACAACATATAAACAAGCATAGGTGGGGGGAAATGGTGCTATAACTCTCAGAACGAAGGATCGGGTCATTACAATATCATACCCCTTGCGATGTGGCCCTTCCTTAATAGGTTAAGATAAACCCATACCTTATTTATTAGATCCGAGCGTGACGATGTGATTACCTGTATGATATTTACATGTTAAAATTATATGATAAATATTAATTATTCCCTCCGTCTTATTTTATTAGTCAATAGTTCGAATCATGATGGTCCTTTTTTTATTTTATAACTTTGACCATAAATTAGATATAAATTTTTTAAAATTTCAAAATAGAATTTTATACTCAAAAATCACATAAAAAACAATACTATAAGTCATAATAATTTACATTTTAAAATAATTATAACATATGTATGAAAAATATAGTCAAAGAGTACAATTAGTTGACTCCCAAAATAGTGTTCTCTCCGTTTCATATTAAATGAGGTAGTTTGGCACAAAATTTAAGAAAAAAGAAGAAGACCTTAGAAACTTGTGGTCTTAAAAGCTTAAGGGGTAAAAAGTTAGTGAGGCCATGACATTTGTGTGACTACAAAAACTTCTCATTAAAGGTAAATGCGTAAAATGAAAGAGTTTAAAGTTAAATTATTTTCAAATTTAAAAATGTGTCATTTATTTTGGAACATACTAAAAATGAAAGTACCTCATTTAATATGAAACGGAGGGAGTAACTATAATTAATAAAGTGAGATATTATAGTAATTATCTAGTAAAATTATAGCTATGATTCAAAATGTGGAATTCGTGGGCCTACGCATGCTAAGTCAAATCAAACTTCCACCACAAAATCTCAAGCATTGTTAGTGTTCTTAGTACGGACTGCTCTAAAACGTTTTACATGTACGTTCGTACCTTAATTTTCAAATGCCCATGCAAGTACGTAATTACTACTAATTTGGCAAATTTTTTAACAACCAAAGTTTGAACCATTAGTGGAAAAGTATTTGTGTTTCTTTAAGGCTTTTAACAACCAAAATTTGGCGATCAAAATTCAAAACTGGACCACTAGTTAGAGTCTGCGGTTTTACTATTAATTTGGAGCTTAAGGGACAGATAAAAAACTCAACTAGAGATGGATTTAGGGTTTAAAATTTTATAGATTTTGAGTTTAAAGTTTATTGGTTTTGAATTTTTTTGTATATATACGTATTTAGTGGATTTATTAATAAATATATAAGATTTGAATCAAATTCATTGAGTTCTATCGAACCCGAACTTTCTATGCTAGCTCCGCTCCTAAGTCCAACTTACAAACAACAGAAGCGGAGTCGGAATTTGATATCTATGAGTTGGAAATATTAAATCTTTTAAATTACTTGAGTTCTAAATTAATGTTGTGTATGTTGTATTCGGTTGTAGTTATTGTGTTGGTTTCCAGCATTTTTATGTGAAATTACGAGATCGGTTATTCTGGGTTCTCTGATTACAAGGATTGAGTTCTTAATTAACTGCCTTACTTCCATTTCCTATTTTTCTTTCCTATTACTATTATTATACTGCATACATGTTACTGTAATTAGTGGCCCGCCCTAGCCTCGTCACTACATTGTCGAGGTTAGGCTCGGTACTTATAGAGTACATGTGGTCGGTTGTACTTATACTACAATCTCCCACTTCTTGTGCAGATTTTGGAGTTGGTGCCAGCGGCTTTCAGTAGACTTGCTCGGATCTAGCTATCAGTAGAGACTTGAGATACAACTACACAATCTTTGCAGCCCTGAAGTCCCCTCCTACATTACCTTAACTGTATGTTTCGATTCAGACACTTATGCTTTTATTCAGGCTATTTTTGTAGACTCTAGATGCTTGTGTATTCGTGACACCAGTTCTGAAATTGTTGTTTGTATTTTGTCACTTATTAGTTTATTACCGTATTTCAGACTATTCGGTTTTATTATTCTCATTTAATTTGGAAATTGTTAAAAATAGTTAACACATATAGCTAACATTAGCTTGCCTAGCAAGTTAAATATTGGGCGTCATTACGGTCCCGAAGGTGGGAAATCTGGATCGTGCCAAGTTGGTATCAAAGCAATAGGTTGCTTAGGTCTCACGGGTCATGAGCAAGTTTAGTAGAACCTGGAGGATTGGTACGGAGACGTTTGTACTTATCTTCCAGAGGCTATAAAGTTTAGGAAAAACATCACTTCTTTCTTCCTCCATCGTGCAATTTCATTCTATCATTGATCATTGAACCATTCTATTCTTGTTTTCTCGTAAATGGCGAGAACACGCACATCATCAGCAGTCGAACAGGAGCTGGACCCCCTATGGCTACTACTACCAAGGGCAAAGGTCAAGGCCAAGGTCGAGCAAGAGGTCAAGGTAGCGGTAGAGCTCAGCCCAGAGCTCGAGCAGCAGCACTCGTAGTGGAGCCTCTAATTGATCATAAGGAGAAGGTTCTAGCTCAAACTATACCCGTCAGACCACCTCAAGCTCTAGAGGGATTCATAGCCGCTCAAGTGCTTCAGGACGCTCTAGTCCTCTTGGTGGGCCTTATGGAGAGTGTTGCCCAGACCGGTGCATTTTTGGTGGCACCAACCAACTCTCAGGCTGGGGGAGGAGCACATACTCCTGCTACTCATATCCTAGAGCAGGTGGCTGACCTATATTAGACTCTAGCGGCTCGAGCAGTTAGGGTAGTTCAGCTAGTTACTACAACACAGGGTGGGGATAGGCCAGCTATGTCTTCTGAGTCCTTATTGAGGCTGGATAATCTCTTTCTTGTTCATTTTAGTGGTGCACCTTATAAGGACCCACATGATTACTTGGACTGTTGCCATGAGGTGTTGCATAACATGGGTATAGTTGAGACCAATGGGGTCGATTTTGCAGTGTTTCGGATGACCAGTTCTGCCAAAAGATAGTGGCGGGATTATGTTGACTAAACCAGTTGGTTCACCTCCATTTACCTGGGATCAGGTTTCACAACTATTTCTAGAGAAGTTTATTCCTTTCACTCTAAGAAAGGACTACCGCATGTAGTTTGAGCGCCTTCAATAGGGTAGTATGACTGTTACCCAGTATCAGACTCAATTTGTGGACCTAACTCGCCATGCCATTGTTTTACTCCCTATTGAGAGGGAGAGAGTGAGGATATTCATTGATGGGCTTACTTCCAGTATCAGGATACAGATGGCCAAGGAGATTGGAGATGATATTTCTTTTTAGAGGGTCGTAGATATTGCTAGACGAATCGATATGGTTTGTGGTCAGGAGAGGGGGTCGGTGTGTGATAAAAGGTTTCATCATTCCCGTAATTCCAGTGGTGCCTCGTCTGGAGGCAGATGTATTTTTGGTAGAGGCCATCTTCCTAGAACATTTCATTCAGTTCTTCAGGCATCTCACAGTGCTTCAGGGAGTCGTGGTCCTTATGTATCTCATTCTGGGCAGCCAGCCTACAATACACTATTAGCTCCTATCAGTGCGCCTCAGATCCAAAGCTACCACCGTGGTTATCCTGCCCATCTGGGTTAGTTTTAGCTTCAGCAACCACAGTAATAGGATGTGTGTTTTGAGTGTGAGGGTAATGGTCACATCACGAGGTACTAACCAAGATTGTTGAGCATCATGCCGCATCAGAGTTCTAGTACCATAGTTCTGGCACTGATTTCTTCACCGCTCGCTCAGCCAGCTAGGGGGTTAGGCTACCAGAGGTGGAGGTCAGGCTGTTAGAGGTGGAAGTCAGACCATTAGCGGTGAAGGCCATCCAACTAGAGGTCATTCGAGAGACGGAGGTCAGGGTGATGGGGCCCAGCCCTAATTTTATACATTTCGAGCTAGACCTGAGGCCGAGTCACCTGACACTGTTATCTCAGGTATTATTCTAGTTTACAATAGAGATGCTTCAGTTATATTTGATCTAGGATTTACTTATTCCTACGTGGTCATTCTATTTTGCTTCAAATCTAGTTGTGCCTCATGATTCTTTTAGTGCTCCTGTATATGTGTCCACGTTTGTGGGAAATCTTATTGTTGTAGATTGTGTCAATCGCTCGTGTGTGATTTCTATCGGGAGTCTAGAGACTAGCGTAGTATCCTACTTCTTGATATGGTGGACTTTGATATTATCTTAGGTATGGATTGGCTGTCACATTATCATGCTATCTTTTACTGTCGCGCCAAGATGGTGACCTTAGCCATGCCGGGGTTGCCTCGATTAGAGTGGAGATGGACTTTTGATGATTCTACCAGCAGGGTTATTTCTTATGTCAAGGCTGGACGTATGGTCGAGAAGGGATGTCTAGCTTATTTGGCCTATATTCGTGATTCTAGTGCAGAGGTTCTTTCCATGGATTCGGTACCAGTTATGCATGAGTTTTTAGAGGTGCTACAACAGATTTGTCAAGGAGGCCACCTGACAGAGATATTGACTTCTGTATTGATTTAGCTCCGGTCACTCAGCCCATTTCTATTCCACCATACCGTCTGGCGCCACATGAGTTGAAGGAATCGAAGAAGCAGTTGTAGGATTTGCTTGATTAGGGATTCATTTGACCTAGTGTCTCTCCTTAGGGTGCTCCCATGTTATTCGTGAAGAAGAAGAATGGTTCGATGAGGATGTGTATAGACTATCGACAATGAACAAAGTTAATATCAAGAACATGTATCCGTTGACGAGGATTGATAACTTATTTGATCAACTTCAGGGTGCCAAAGTATTTTCGAAGATCGATTTGCGATCTTGCTACCATCAATTGAAGACTAGGGCATCAGATGCGCCTAATATAGCTTCCTGGACTCAGTACGGTCATTATGATTTCCTAGTGATGTCATTTGGCTTTACAAGTGCCCCAACATCATTTATGGATTTGATGAATCGGTTATTTAAGCCTTATTTATATTCTTTTATGATCGTGTTCATTGATAATATCTTGATCAACTCGCGCAATCGAGATGAGCATGAGTAACAATTTATAGTTGCACTTCAGACTCTGAGAGATAGTCAGTTATATGCCAAGTTTTCAAAGTGTGAGTTTTGGTTGGACTTGGTCGCCTTTTTGGGGCATATTGTACCGGTGGAGGGCATAAAAGTGGATCCTAAGAAGATTGAGACAGTTCAGAACTGGCCTAGACCTACTTCAGCTACAGAGATTCGGAGCTTCTTGGGTTTGGTGGGGTATTATCGCCGATTCGTGGAAGGGTTTTCATCTATTACAGCCTCATTGACTAGATTGACCTAGAAGGGTGCTCTATTCAGGTGGTCGGATGAGTGTGAGTTGAGCTTTCAGAAGCTCAAGGCTGCTTTGACTACGACGCTAGTGTTGGTGTTGCCTATAGGTTCAGGATCCTACACGGTGTATTGTGATGCATCACGTATTGGGCTCGCTATAGTATTGATGCATGATGGCAATATGATTTCATATGTGTCGCGGTAGTTGAAGGTTCATGAGAAGATTTACCCTACTCATAACCTAGAGTTGGCAACAATTGTTCATGCACTAAAGATTTGGAGGCATTACCTCTACGACATGTCGTGTGAGGTGTTCACGGATCATCGGAGTCTTTAGTATTTGTTCAGGCAAAAGGATCTTAACTTGAGGTAGAGGATGTGGTTATAGCTGTTGAAAGACTATGATATCACCATTTAGTATCATCCCGGGAAGGCCAATGTGGTGGTCGATACCTTGAGTAGAAAAGCTGTGAGTATTGGTAGCCTTTCATATATTCCAGTTGGGGAGAGGCCTTTAGCATCAGATGTTAAGGATTTGTCCAATCAGTTCGTGAGGTTAGATGTTTTGGAGCCCAGTCATGTTCTAGCTTGCACGGTCTCTCGGCCTTCTTTGTATGAGCACATCAGAGAGTGTCTGCATGACAACCCCCATTTGCTTGTCCTTAAGGACACAGTACGACACGATGGTGCCAAGCAGATTGCTATTGGAGATGATAGGGTGTGAAGATGCAATGTCATATTTGTGTGCCAATGTGGATAGGCTTCGTGAGTTGATTCTTGAGGAGGCCCACAGTTCCTGATATTTTATTCATCCGGGTGCCACCAAGATGTATCAGGATTTATGACAGCATTATTGGCGGAGAAGGATGAAGAAGCAAATGGTTGCATATGTAGCTTGATGTTTGAATTGTCATCAAGTAAATTACGAGCATTAGAGGCCTGGTGGTTTGCTTCAGAGGCTTGAGATTCCTGAATGGAAGTGGGATCGTATTACTATGGATTTTGTTGTTGGGTTCTACAGACTCAGAAGAGATTCGACACAGTATGGTCCAATATAGACATGTTGACCAAGTCGGCATATTTCATTCTAGTGGTAGTTACCTATTCTTCAGAGAAGTTGGCTGAGAGAGGGTTCTGCTCCGAGTTTCACCCATGAAGGGTATGATGAGGTTCGGAAAGAAGGGCAAGTTGTGTCCTAGGTAAATCAGACCTTTTGAGATTCTTGAGAGAGTGAGTGAGATGACTTACATGCTTGCCTTACCACCTAACTTATCAATCATTCATCCGGTGTTCCATGTGTCCATGCTTCGTAAGTATCATGGTGATCCGTCTTATGTGTTAGATTTCAGCTCAGTCCAGTTGGAAAAGGATTTGACTTATGAGGAGGAGCCAATGGCCATTCTAGCCCGGTAGGTACAAAAGTTGAGGTCAAAGAGTTATCCTTCAGTTAGAGTGCAATAGAAAGGTCAGCCAATTGAGGCAACTATGTGGGAGTCCGAGTTCGACATACAGAGTAGATACTCGCTCCTTTTCACCAGTCCAGGTAACTTTTTATGTCCGTTCGAGGACGAACATTTGTTTTAAAGGTAGAGACTGTGATGACCCGATAGGTCATCTTGAGTTTTAGCCTTTGTTTTCGTATTCTGATACCAAGACTAACTCCATTTAGTGTTTCTGGATTTACGTGCGCATTCTGTGTCTAGTTCCGGAATGTTTTTATGTGGAAAATTGAGGAAAAATGTGAAACTTTGCCTTTAAAATTTTTTTAGCTGCCTAAGATCAATATTTTGTGTAAACGGACCTGAATATGTATTTTCGAGGTCCTAGTGGGTAATGATGTATTGTGGGTCGGTCCTGGAACGGGCCCGGACCGGGACCGCGTGCCTGGGGGCCTGGCGGGCCTGGTGGGCCGGTCCTGGTGAGCCGGGCTCATATGGTCTTTTGGGATCGTGGCGGGCCGGTTCTTTAAG